>DWPV01000724.1:0-25444 GCA_018251915.1 Urbanus proteus proteus | reverse complement strand
TATATTAGGAATGTAGTACAGCTGAAATATTGATTCATAATTCGTAAATCGCGTCAACATTAAAGAGTGAAACGTATTGTTACTGACAACGTCACCCGCACCATGCTACAGCGCACATAGTATAATATGAATTTTACAAAGCAGTGATAGCCTTTTGGATGAAACTTGACCTCTCAAACGAGGCAGGGTCTGAGGTTCAAATCTCAGTCAATGCACCTTTGATTTATGTACATATTAGAATTAATTATCACTTGCTGTAATGGTGAAAGAACTCATCTAAAATAAAACATGCACACATGGGAGTTCTTAAAAAAAAAAAATGTTCTCGTAGATGTGTGAAGTCTACCAACTCGCACTTGGCCAGCAAAGTGAACTAAGGCCTAAATCGTTCTCACTATGAGAGGAGACCCGTGCCTGCGCCCGTGCCCAGCCAGCCCAGCCCAGACTATAATGTGTTAAGAAGGATGAATTTTATAATAAATAAAAAATTGTAGATTAATACATCCTGAAACCCTTTCTAACATTGGGACAAGATGAGTTTATTATATTAATTTTAACTTACAGGTTTATATTCCTTAGGCCATGTATCAAGTTGAGTTTTAGGATAAATAAGTTTGAACCACGTAATAGCTTCGTCTCTTTGCTTTCCACCCATGACTCCAGTCACCTTGATCAATTCTCTTGGAGTCTGAGTGGGGAATAGGCACCATCTTTTATGACCAAACACTAGTGCATTCCAAGCACTGGTGCCCAGAGGGTCTATGTGTATTCCGGTGCCGGATCTCTGTGGTCCCATGACAAACCAACGGTAGGGAGGTCTCCTCTCTTCCCCACAGTACTTGAACAGGTCATCCCTAAAATACTTAGGTACTTCATAGTCCTCGAGAAGTTTCTTCCTTCTCAAGTGCTCTCCAAAACTACTATCAAAAATATAAAGCGGACTATCATCAGTCGTTGTCCTCATGTACTCTACGTAATACTTCATTTTCATCTTAACACTATAACCCTCATTGTCCTCCCCGCACTTAAATTTTTGGTTCCGATACTTTTTGGCAAGTCTGTCCAGCGTCCACTTGTGGTTGGCGCGCCAGTTGGTTTGAACATTCGTTATGACTACAGGTTTATAAATCTTCTCATATCTCTCTATGAACTCCTCTGGAGATGCCAAATTCGCATCTATTCTGTCAGCATTATCATTGCATTTGAGGAACTCTTCAAAATTTCCTGCATACTTTAAAGCTGTCCATTGGTGCTTATCAGCTAATTCTGTGGACACAAGATAGCTGAATGTTTACTTGTACTTGACAATGCAACTCATTTGTTGTATCAATGTCACGTAGCATGGCTACTGTTAAAGAAACGATTATAAAGGTTTATCAAGTTTATCTGATAATTACAACTCATGTCTTGGAAATAGGTTATGCAAATTGGGTCATTCAAAATAAAGCAACATTTTACTTAACAAGTGTTTCGTTTCGCAATTATAGCCGTTGTATCAACGCAAGAGCTTTAAGTAACCGTAAAAAAGTCGAGGTCGCACTTGGGATGCGTGACTACAACAAAAGATCATTCTAGAATTGCAAGACACGAACATTAATTACTAATATTAAAGTAATCGATTAATTTACAGCTTTTAAATTTGACAATAAAATTTAGAATTTAAGTTTCTTTTGTAAATACATGGAAACTTTTTAGGACAAATGAACTCATTTACAACCTATGCAGGATGCTCTTACCGGGTCGGGCCTTTCTCTTAACTTCTTTGATACGTTTTTTTGCCTTGTGCGATAATTTATATTCACTATCCATATTGATATTTATTTGTCTTGTATTAAAAATATTTCCTATTCTGGATTTATTTAGCCTAAAATAATTTGATTGATTGACTGATTGGCTAACTGACGTAACGCCTACCTATTCTACCTACGGCTACGATGCCATGATTATGAAATAATCGTACTAGAAAATATGTTTAATTTTTGTTAAATAATTTGAGAAAAACATATGATCGTTCATATTACATGGAATGAAGAACAAGAATAAAACCATATTTATTTTTTATTGAGGTTTTACATAAAAATATAATATTTTCTTTCATTTACGGCGAGCAAGGCAAATCAACGGATATAGAAAGAAGTACGAGTATCCGATTTGTGCTGTCTATGGTTAAAATCTAGTGAAGTGAAATTTGAATTAATTTCTTTCCATGAATTATTGTTCGAAACAATATTTTCTTTTTTTTTGACAAATAAATTTGAGTGAAAATTTAAATATTTGCCTGTCCAAAATACATTGCAAAAATAATTCGATGCGATGAAATTTTCAAAACATGTAATCTTTAATTTTACAATACGTGATGCGAGTGGCAACTATGGCAACATCAGTTACATTTCCATTGCATTGTGGTATTCACACTAATAATTTTGAGAATTTTGTGTTGTAACCGAAATAATTTAAAACGTTGTAATTTTTGTGTTAACAGTTATTTATCATTTTGCAATTTTAAATCATTTATCTTGTTTTTAAATTAATTAAAAGTGATTGGTTTGACTCTTGTAGCGAAACAAATTTGAAACGTTCCAGTCTGAAGTTTATAGCTAGCTCGATATAACTGTCAATCTGGGTGTAGTGTAGAAATTTATTTGTTATTTTCACCGGTTCTTATGTGTGATTTCCGAATGTGTTAGACTATTTTTGAACAATCATCCTTGCGAAATAATGTTCTTTAGTGTATGTGGTGCATAAATCTGTGCAAAAATGGATGACGGTGCGATGAGGATCCAGTCGGGAATCAACATCAATATAAAAAGAACAGATGGTGAGTAGGAACGTGTTGAAGAGCTCAACATTTTGTAATAAAACTTTAATATTATGGGTGCTTTTCTAAAGAATATGATATGCTCGAAGTGCGGCAGACGGTGTCACATTTTTGTTAATTTTCTAATGATTCACACGTAAGACAACTTTGATGAATCAGATCGACTTTTACCCAATAAGTTATTGCTTACTGACCATTCTGCATGTTAACGTATTTTTCTTAGTTTTGTCTGTAACCTGTATGAACGTTTGTTGCTGATCTCTGATTTACTACTTACATCTGAATTTATTGAATTAATTATTATTTAGTCTCTGGATGGTATCAATCACATTATTAAATTACCTGCAACCAATTTCTTCATAAGATTAGTATAGCATTTACCAATAGTTCACTATTTACTTGTAACTAAAATAAAATTAAATTCTGTTTCATATCTGAGGTTAATAATCGTTTGGTTAACTTAAGAATATATTATAAGAGTGAAATTTATTAAAATAATTACATATTAAGCTGAGGCAGATATTCATTATTTTTATCTCTTTATGGACACACAAAGTCGAATACATCTTGAACCCAGAGCAGAAATCTAAATTCATCATTTCGAATATCATATCAGTTTATCCAGAGATTGAACCCAGAGCTCTACGTCTCGACATGGTATGGTGACTACCCGTCCATGTGGTTTATCATCCTCTTTTACTATTATTCCTATTATTAGAATTTCTGTTTGATTACGGGAGTTTAAATTTATGCAGTAATCTCTCTAATGAGCGGAGTCTATGCAGTTTTTTTTAAATTATATTTGTAGCTGGCTTCCATGCAAAGCTGCAACTCATCTGTGATCAACTTTAAGTGGAACCCCTCATCTACATAGAGTTGGTTATAGATATCCATTGGCAATATTGACCGCTTACCTTCATATGGACTAAATGCATCTTTGCCACTCTAATCTTATAAAAAAACTGTATATAATAAAATAATTAAAATTCCGACAGCCTATCTACAGAAAACTAAATTCCAAACAAGAATTGTTGCATTCTGTAATTTTTTTTAATGTGTGATAATTTTTTAATTTAGTATTATCACATACAATATTTTTTTTTTTTATTTGAGATGCAGAGTTATGCTAAATATATAGTTGATGTAATTTGATACACTATTTTCTTGGTTTGCAATATCACTTCCTGTGTGGTGTGTGTTCAGGTGTCAAACACTTGTTTGAATTTGTTATAATGGTTCTGTTTATTGAAATACAAGCCATATAAAAGTCAAAATATACACTTATATAAATAATAATTAGTATGATGTATTGTCTTGATACTGGTGTAAAACATAGAGGGCTTGGTATAGGGGTAAATTATTCTGGTGTGTGTAGATGGGAGATATAGGAAACTACAAGGAATAGTAAAAACTGCTGAATGGATGGATGCTGGATGTACAATGCTAATTTTAATAAAAACAAAAACTGCACAATTATATTTAAAAAATACATATTTTCCTAACAGAGGCCACTTAAATTTTTGAAAAAAGCTATAGTGCAAGCTCCACGCGCATGCGGTCCTGTTTGGGGGAGAGCCGTATATCAGTTATGTTTGAATATGTATTCCTTTTTACTTTTTCAACGCGGGGGAAACCGCGTGGGGATCATCTATTAAACTGAACTAAAAAGGGCCACCATTAAGAAAATGGTGTTTTTTCCAATAAATCTCTTCATAAGCTTATAATTTTTTACTTTGCTATGTATAGTTGGTTTGCAGAATTTCATAACTTGTTTTCTTTTGAATTAAAAAAATGGCAATTAATAAATTGAATCTGCATAATGTGAGTATCCGTTACATATTGTTATTTGTTATGCATTAATATTTTGCTATTTTAGGTTCTACTGCTGCATTTGTCTTTTCAAAAAAAAAAGTAGTCATCATTATTACAAGATCAAAGGAGTCATTAATGCATTGTCAGCTTTGGAGGAAGCCTCTTTTGCTCCTTTAAATTGTATGTTACATGGTCCGTAACGTTACATGGATTCTGGTACACTTTGTTTCATCATCTTCGGTTCTGTTTGCAGTCGCCCACATATTTTATAATAATTTGCATTATGGTATAGATAGATAGATATAGATAGATTTTTAAAGGATTAATTTATTTAACCATTTCGTATTAATCTATCTGTAATTTTTTTTTATACTCCTTTATGGTGAAGAGATTACTGTTTCTTGCCATATTGTATGAGTACACATAGTGATGACAATTTAATGACTGTACAGTCAAACAAATTGTTATTGTATGAATGCATTACTAAAACATTCAATACAATATTTATACGAAAGTACTTTATTTTGCAATATGTCTAAAAAATATTAACCAAAAGCAGATAGACCAAAGTATCTACGAGAATAATCAATGTAATAGGCAATATCGAAGCGAAAGTTGTAGGGCGTGGGTCAGTGGGATACGGTTTAAATCGGCCCGCGAGGACGCGCCTCGGCCTTGCGTGGCGCCCATATACGGCGCGAGGCTCCGGCACCGCATACACCGGCCGCTGTTTTACTTGTCCACTTGTTATTTATTTATATGTATTGTTTTATTGAGCTGTTTATTCGAAGACAGTTCCGTGTAGTCTCGATCTTGAATGATACAATGACAAAGAGACAAAATCCAGGCGAAGGGAAGCAGCATCTTCTGCATAGTATCAATAGCAACTCCGGTTAACAATACGATTGCCAGACCAACCCTTAGTGCGGCCTTCCCTAAACGTGGTACAACAAACCCCTTATCTATGTCAGCCTCTGATCGCCGCTGTGTTTTTGATGTCGATTGCAGATGTTCATCTGATATTGACCACTTACCATTAGGTATTTTGCAACCCGATTATGTATAAATAATATTTCGGCTGAGTATTTTATTGTTTGACGATTTTCATCTATACTACACTATTCGTATATGGCAATAATTGTATTATAATCTAAATTACAAGTTAAGCCAATATATTATGTGAACGTTGGCGTGATGCATGCGCAAAAACCTGCACTCGCCGGCAAGTTGCTGACGTTGGCTGCTAACGGCCAAAATACGTCAAGGAGTCGACACAATACAAACAAGATTTATTAAGTGCAGAAGTACCTATACGTAGTCCTGTCGGCGTATCAGAATCGATACTTCAGGTCAAACACCGAATGTGGTCGCTGCGAATGGATGAGACATTAGTCGGTTGTTAGGTATCATTAGGTAATCAATATCGCTCCTCGTAGAAGGTCTTCATGCAATTTTTGCATTCTACTTGACCGCTAGCTCTTACCTCGTTGCTACGAATACGTGGATTATAATTATTGTTTAGGACTGATCCATTTGGAATGGAAGTCAATGTGATATTTAGTAACAGTTCACAACCAATAAAAATATGCTATATATTATAATTGTACGAATTGCTCTTCGATGATTGCTAGTCTGTAATTGATGACAAAATTTTGTATATTAGTAACAAGAAAAAAATACTAATTAGGTTGATTAATTATATTATCTTCTTACATTATATATTTTCGTGTCAAAACCTCTACATTGGATTGAATTTGATCTTGCAATAATATTTTCTCTAGTGTATTATCGAGGGCTCAGTATAGTACTTGAACGGCTTAATGAGACTTCGCCAATATCAAAGAAAATCAATATAGAGTATAAAATGTTATGTTCGCACAGGAAGCTGTCAATACAGAGCGTGCGCACAGCCGGCAATAAAATTGAATAAATAGACAAGGTTATGGCGCGGATAGACGTATATTGAAGCGATTAGCTTGTCACGGATATTAAAAAATAGCAATGGATAAAAACTGTAATAACTATAGTACTCTTATTTAGTCCTAAGGGATAGCAACGAATCTAAGATCGACCTCTTGAAAGACTTCAATTCTATTTGGCCTTGTTGACAGAAGTTCATGGGCATGTTCATGGACTCTAGGTCCACTTACTATTAGGTTGACTACTCGTTTGCTACTACAATAAAATTAACGGCTCTACCGTTTTGGGACAGACACATACAACGGTGCAGATGCCCAGTATTGGCACTTGTTACTGTGTAGGTGTCAAAACCACCGACCAACAGATATATCAGTTCATAATATTATAACAAGTATATAAGTGGGAAGTAAAATCTGTAATAAATAAAATACAATGACTAGTCACACACATGTTACTAATCTAATGTTTTTCGGGTCTTATGTGCGCTAAACTATAATGTTAAAGTTCGGTTGGTATTATGCTGTGGACAAGCTTATGCTAAAAAGAGGTGTCAATCTCGCTTAAAATATATCTGTATGAAGATAGAGCTAGAATATGTTTAATATTTAAGTACCTACTTAAATTATCATAGTCTTTCGAGTTTTCGCGATATCCTAATTTTATCTTTAATCATCTGATAAAACTCATATAATATCATAATAAAACATTAATGAAAGAAAAGTATTTCCTCTCGATTTTCTTATTTAGACACTACTTACTCAAATTCCATATGACTCAACTTTAATTCTCTTGGCAGCGGAATGGCTCGATCTTCCATTGCCTTCCCTATTTGTACATTATTGTAAGTCTGCCAAGAGTTTCAGGACCATTAGATAAATAACTTATCTGTAGCTTATCGTCATTATAATCACATTTTTAAAGGCATATAAAACGCCTAAATAAAAGATTTTAAGAGCTTGGTCTCCATCTTTAATTTAAACATTTTAAATTTGACATTGTATTAACTACTTTATGGAATTGGACAAGTTGTAATAGTAGATGTATCTAATTGTTTATAAATAAATGAATATTTTCTATGTAACCGGAATTGGTACAATTCATGGTAATTTTATCAATCGAAAGTCGTAAATAAAGCATTCGTCATTATTAGTAATAATATTGTTTGTTCCATCAATTTCATGAATAATGAAACCGGCCTATAAAATGTACAGTACTTATATTTAGGACGTTCTAATAATGATTGTCCAAATATCTTAAAAATTCACAAATTCTATAGAAGTAGAGCTATGAAAGCGCAAACGATACTTTTAGAAGGTTTTTCATTATGAAAAAGCTATTGTCGGTCAAGCGCAATATTTTGACAAAAACGCGTTGCACATTTACGTAAGAAGCGGCAATTTGTCGGCTAACGATCGGTCCAGAGATGGTATCTGGTGGATTTCCTCACACGAGGACCGGCCAGGGCCGCTCGCCTACGAGCAAGGTTGCGTCATCGATTAGCCCTCGATGATGATGCCGGTTGTAGGTTCTGAAGCGACATGCTTGATTGTTTTAATATGATTGCGCTGAGTTTTACGCCATTTTATTTACGGCTCTATATTTATTTTTAGTGTTGACTTCAAGCTTAATTTAATTCTTAGTTTGATGGTCTTTATAGATGATACGAACTGAATGGCATTCCGTATGCGATCTGAGGTTTTTATGTTTACTTATTAAATTACGTATAAAACATCGGCATATTATTGCAGATTGAAGTATGTACCTACCTATATCTGAATGAAATAAAGAGGAGTTCGCGTCAGTATAAGTGGTATCAATGCATTAGCGAAAATTATTTGTAGATTCTATGATAACATCCAAATGGGGAACGTAATGCATCGTAAGCTGTTAGTTTTTTGCTGTTTGTCGTCCTTCGTAATTTGGTTATACTCTTTATTTTTTATATTGACTGCTGATACAATAGCAGAAGGCGTTACATACAATGCAATGCTGGTATCGTTATTACTTTACTATAGTTACGATTTATTTAATGTTTTTGTTACTTTTGGTAACTGCAAGTATGTGTTACGTCCGTGTCGTCGATGCGAACCTGCCTCAATGCTGTTACGGCTGAAGGTTGTCTCACTGATAAAACCTTTAACGACACACTCGGCAGATTAAAGTGTGCTTTACGTTGGACACGTGGTGCCGTGTCCTACATTTTCTCATTAACACCATGATGCAGTCTCCTTCTATAATACCTATAATAATAATAGTCTTGGATGACCAATGGCCTGTACACCTAAAATGATTTTTTTGTTTCCATCGTTATCTTATAATATGTAGGAAGACATTATTCAGCGATAATTTATTTAGCCTTAATCAAGAGCTTCATTGCCCTCAAAGTAATTGTATGTATGTATAATAAATACAGCCATAATAATAAACGAACATTAATTCTAATTGTTCATTGAACACGTAATGAAAAATTAATTAAATCCACAATATTAACACAACACGCACACACAGTAAGTAATTCAATCATCTTGACACAGAACAAATTAACATCGGAAAATAATTGCTATTAACATACTCGTAAACCTACAAAGTCGCAAAACCATAATAAGTGTAGACGGCCAACTTGTTTTTACATAAGGTTCATATACGGAATAGGTTCAAGTTCCATGCTAATAATAGCTGCAGGCTTCCAAAAGTAAGCCAATTGAATTTAAACGGTATTTTGCAAATCAATTAACAATGCTCAAATATAGATTTATAGTCGCTCCTAGGCTATTGCCGAAAATTGACCCAGTACCGTTCCCTGTAACAGATTCTTATGGTTCTATTTCACCTATATATTTTGTGGAAATCTTGTCATATTATGACATTTATTAAACTCCGAAAGGTAGACAGAATTTGTAATCAAAGGTCTTCTTTTCCCATGAGTCCAATGGGAACAGAAGACCTTTGATTACAAATTCCTTTTACGTCATTGTCCATTTTACGTAGCTCGGAGATAGGTCACTTTGGGAGTCTTAGTGTGATCACATCCTACATAGCCCTGTGTCTATCTCAAGATTTCCCAAGCCTTCCCTCGAGAGCAAAAATGCTATCAGTCTTATTCAGTCAGATGCAAGTGAAGCTAGAAGAAGTTCTTTGCGAAAGTTTCTTGCATGATTTTATAATACCTACATTATAATCAGTTTAAAATCTACCATCAGCTTCCAAAAGCCTGCAAAACGTATAAAATAGTTTCGATAGCATGCGCCCCGAGCCACAGCGCAAACGGCGATCGACTACGTCAAGGCCCGAACGCCAACCGACCCGACTGGTCCGTGAGTCATCGCGAGCGGATTCCCTCGGCAAGCAACGTGGCGCTGGCGGGTCTTGATCGAAACGATATTGATACTTGTGAGAGTAAACATTGCTACCAGGAAGTCGGGTAGAGTTCATCAACTATTAGTACTGAAGAATACTAACATTTTATCAGGGATGTTGTCCCAAATCGCTCGGTAATCGAAAGATTATGTGTCCGCGCTTTTGCGTTTTAACATTATTATTTTTAATCATCTCAAGTAGGTACGTATTCTAGGTTCATAATAATCGTGTTTGGTTCCGTATTAATGATTACTTAACGTCTGATGGATGTAGCACACTGGTATACATCGTTCAATTATGTAATCATGTAATTAGGTGTTGAGATTAAAGATAGAAGTTCTAAAAGTTGGTCTACGCGTGAAAGTTTTCAGGCTTAGTCGAAGTTATTGGAATTTATTAAGACTAACATGAGTGTACTTGGTATGATAAAAATAAAATCCTGTACAGACTGATGAGGAAATACGAACAAATTAGTTCAGTATGCAATCAATGCAATAAAACATCGAACACAAAACGAAGAGGCAGATCGGCGGGTGACGAGAGCGAGCGTGACTAAACGCATGATATAAGAGTTGGGGACGCAGCGTCTTGCACTATTAGCGCTTGAGATGTTATCTAAATGCATTATGACGACAACTGCCTTAGAAATGAATCGATTGACCCAGCTGAAGTATGGCAAAAAGGTGTTATGTAACTTAGACCACGGTCGATCGCAAGTAACACAAAAACAGTAATGTGTTCATACTAAGTTTGTCGTAATGGTATGCTAATGGATGCCTTTAGTTTATCCTTTACTTCGCAAAACATCCTTGTGCTTACTAGGTACATAATATTATATCATAACGTCCGTTTGTTTGAGCGCATATCGAGAAGAACTGGTTAAATCTGCTTGATTATTTTATTGTTTAGTTTTGGTTTATATTAGGTTATAATAGGTGACTGAAGGTATTAGCAGTAACAATTGTAGTTGACCTACAATGGTGGCATGTGTGGGCCCTATACGTAGTCCATTCGAGTGGAGACGGGAACTCGATTAGTGCCAACTTTATCTATAAAATCAGATGCAAATAATATTATAATGTGAAACAATTTTAACGATAGAACTAAATCAAAATTGAGGCCATGTGACATTACAAATGTGGCGAATGCGAATAATGACGCCCCCGTACGTTTATGTGAAACGCAAAAGAAACCAATCAGTGTCACTCAAAACTAAACAATCAGTCTCTTAAACAGTCTACTTTCCCTTTTCAGAACTTATTGTGTACAAACACGCTCAGCGTTTCTTTCTTAATTTTTTCCGGAGTACTTTTTGTTTTGAATCGTACATTTTAATATGTTTAGAAAGGTTTATCATTTCCAGAAAGTGGTTACTTCAAAAACACTTTAAAGACGTATTTAATTCAGTACACGTACTAGGAAATTATTACATAATTAATTATTGTCATTTGTTACTGTTTGTAAATAGGATTAATCTTGAATATCAATTTCAACGTCGAGTTGATATTAAAAACGTGTCTAATTGAATAGGCGTCACATTGCGCAAACAAGTAAAGGGAATAGTTGCGAGAACACTCGTTCCGACACGTGGGCGAAGATACCCTGAGGCGACGTGGACCGTTGGCCGAAACTAATTACTGTTTACTGCTCGTGCTCTGTAGTTAAGACTTCATTGAGATAAACGATCGGCTTATTGATATCTGCGAGGACATTGCTCGTGCTGCAGTCGGTATTTTTAGTAAGACTCGTTCAACAATTACTTGGACGGACGATTTTAATACCCAGTATATGATCTAAGAATGCTATTTTTTTCTGATTTGGTTTTTGGCTTTTATTTTGGCCACGATTAAACTTTGTACGCCGATTACGATCTACTTAATTACAGGGGTTAACAGCGTTCCATCACTTTTTACGTATAAATCAGAAGATTGATTGTGACAATCACACAATTGTTATCTTTTGAGGGAAGTCATTGTAGCCAAATAAGTATTTTATTATCAGTAAAAGAAAACCTTTTTCGGACTCGAGGTTTTGTAACTCGAACATTACTTCGATTCCTGCCAATCTCATCGCCGTCACAGCTCATTGCACATTCTATGACCAAGTTTACACGGCAATGCAAACCCACTTGTGAAACGTGATCCGCTCCACTTTTTCAGCAAAATCAATCGTTTGCCAATTCTCGATTGTATCTATATTAAACTGTGATGTAACATTCGTAACGCCTTTTTTTGCTTTGGATTTTTGTCGGATATTTAGTAGCTGCCAGTTGTTGTTTAAATGTTACAGGTGTTTTAAGCTATCGATTTAAGTTGTCGTTAAATTGTTGGGCAAAGGCTTTCGGAGTGTTTGCGATTTATTCTGTTTGACGTGAGATCAAATGACTTCCATATTTTTAGGCTATTCCTACTCGTTGTATCACTTGTTGTTCATATTTGATTTAAATAATCTTTAAGCTCTTGAATATGCAGTCTGCGAATTCTTCTAGAAAATATATTTATGGTTATTTTATTTATGTCAATTTAAATTTATACAAAATATTCGCAATATTTCATGTCATCTTTCCATATCAATCGCGTTGTCTCAAGACGTGCGTTGTTGCGAATATGTTTCTGCAATTCTTACGAAAATAGACAAAGCGCCACTTTCGATTTTACGTATGATGTCACCCGTTGTTGAGTAGGAGTCTATTTAAGTGTTACGGGCAAGTGATTAGAGGGCCTCGTCAAAATAACAAGCGCGTTCCAAAAGTCAATAATACTTCCTGGAGAACGACTATGTGATGTATTGATCCATATTTATTTTCGGCTAGACTAAACTTTCAGAGAGAAGTTTCCTTCTGAGAATAAGTTTTCTTGGTTAATTAACAACAATAAAATCTATGTAAAATGTTACCATTTAATTTGGAAACATTTGGAAATCATAACAAATATTTCGATCTAAAAGTATAAATGGATATAAAAGTACTCGTATATCATGGAACAAATTCAACTTGTATGAAAAAATCCTTTTCTGCTCCTTATCTTTACAAAATCGATAGGTGATTCGCTTAAATAAGGCAAAATTCCACTTCCTGTAGCTGAAAACTAGATCGCCGGTGTTTGTTCCGTTTTGCTTTCTAGACTATCCAAATATTGGCTCAGTCCGCTGAAAGAAAACTTAACGTATAAAAGGAGATCAAAAGATTTTCGCAAAAAGCTTGTACGCGTTCCATTTTATGAGTTCTAAATCACTTATCGATTAATTCAAAATACCCCTAATTGTAAAATGCATAATTCATGTAAAAGTGATTTATTTTGGTGTGACAGATTTTCTTGATCATAAAAGTTTTATTGGACAGGCAGCTGCTAATCAGCTTCAACATCACACTTCTCCACAAAGTCTTAAAGATTTTAAGTTTCCACTCCAAAAGTAACATAAAGATAACTGTTGTAAAGAAGTAATTGTAATACACGGATGTATAATTTTATTGATTTCTTAATCTATTGGTATTTCGGCTAATCCTGCCATGTGGCTCTCCTAGGCGACAGATCATCGACACTCGTTATCGTCAATTGAGTGAACAGTTCGCGATGCCAATTATCGCGTTATCCCGGTTCGTACGACGTTCGTTGGTGAATCACCGTCTTTGTTATTGTTAACGCACTTCGCCGCTCAATAAAGAGCAAATTGGTTGTATTTACTCAAGTTTTTTACAGCTTGTCAAGTTATTTGTCACCATGTTCTTTTGAAATTGTAGTACCTAATGTGTAAGCTGGTTTCTGATTAGTGTCTACTGCTGTCCATGGACGTCTGTTATTAATTTAATCTTTATCTTTAAGCTTCAGTTTGTTACATTTGCGCTACTAACCCAGTGTCGGTTTTAAAACAGTCTTGTATTTACTAAAATATTCACTGAACATGATTAAATTTTTTTGTGATTTCATTTCTCTCCTAATTTGTCTGCCTGCTTTTATCTATATTAAACCTACTCTTAATTTGTGCAACGAGTTATTAATTCTCAATTAAGATTTGAATTAGCGTTTTAATTAAACATATTTTTGGAAGTTAATTAATTGTATCTATTATTTTTGTAAAAATTTCTACTGTGTGATAAGAAGTTAATTAAAGGCAAATTGCGATTGTTTGTATGATTACTAAAACTTATAGATGAATCCATACTCTATCTGGTGACTTTGTTCTGTGATTTTATATTTTTAATATTTTATCTACATACATATATTAGTATACTGATACATGCCTTATTTAAGTTATTTAGTCTGTTGTACTTTTTATTCCGTGGCAGGTGCATTTAATTCTGATTCACATTTTAATTATTCGTCCGATAAAGGTATGTTGTTACGTGTCTAGTTATAATAAACATACGCAATACGTTTCATTACTAAAATCATGATGTTTTGTCATGCCACAATATATCACCTTTGTGTTAAGCCTGAGTGCACAGTGAGCTTAATAGCGTTTATATTTAATCGTTGTGTACACCGTCTGTTATTACTAATATTATAAATATAGACTATAATTAGTATTATAGGTATGATATTGTATTTTTATGTAATACCCTTCATTTATTGTATGAAGGGAGCGATTTTTTGCTCAGCATTTGTATGTAGCTTTATAATCGTTCTTGTCTAGACAGTAAAATTTAGCAATCGTTTTTAGGATGAAATGCTACAGACTGAGAGAAACAGTGAATTTTATATTCATTTCGTTTCTCAGTATGGGAGAGGAATTACTAATACAACTTTGGGTTTGGTGTCAAACGTTTATAAAAGACAAGTATAATTAGACAATGTTTTACTTCTAACTGGTAATTAAAGAGTCGAAATTACTTCTTCTAGCATGAAAAATTGTTATTAGAAACCATAAAAACAATATAAACCGGGGTTACAATACACGTATCACTTGTCACACTAACCATGCGTTTCAAACGGAGCATGTGATACGCGGAGTACTCGCTGACGTTGAAATAACAGAATCGATGTTGCGGAACCACTCTCTATTCGCCCTTCAAAATACGTTAAACCCGTTATGGTAACTATGGAGCTGAACCTCACCATGGGAGTTACTTGTTAAATAGAAATTATGGACCGTGTATTTAAACATGTTAGTATTAAGTTAAGTTTAGACAAGGAATCAAGTCGAAAGGCGAAAAATGTTTATGGCTAAGGAATTTAGAATGAAGATAGCAACTGAATGGAATAGAAGAAAGAATCATAATGGCTCGACCACAATTTTGGAACGAAATTAGTCAATCTGTAAGCTATCCGCTCGATAAACCATGTGAAGTTGGGTATACTTCCGTCAATTGAAGGAAGGCTCTGAATTAGCGAAATTAGAACAATATTCAGTAAAATAATAGCGGAAAATGAAGGGTTGCTCAGAAAAATAGTTGAATGCTAGTGGTGAACCACGCTTATTTCATGACGATTATTTAAAAAACGCGTTTCTTCTCATCATGCTCAAGTTGTATCTGGGTTTTGCAAGGCTCTGCCACCGAGTAGGTGGGTCGTGGGCGGGCGAGTGGTTCCGCCTGTTGATGTCATCGGCCCCCTCCACTAGCACTGCCCTGTGTTGTTCCTAGACCGGCAAATAGACACGGTGTTCAATTAAGCTAGTTCAATTGGTAGGGGTAGTAAAATGACTGAGAATGCTATGCCTATGAGTTGATTGTGAAGAAGATCCACTATTCTCTAAAGGAATTTTGTCATTTTTGGTTGATTGCATAAGATTACGCATGTCAGATTCTTTTTTGACTATCGGCCTATCTTTAACTGGATAAGGTTATATAAATAAATGTAATAATAACACTATTAATGAAATTAGTAAAGTTAAAAATTGTTTTCTGATTAATGCGACCACAAACCGCTCAGGGACATTTATTTGGTAAATAATCCCAAATAGGATTGCAGTACTATCTTAAGTTGACTTCAGACGTATTGCTACTCCGGAGGATTATGTGGAATTGATTCGTGCATGGCTTCAAATCAAATATGAAAAAAAACTTAAATGAGAAATAAATTAAGCTGTTGGCCATATTTGGGTCCTAAATATTGGATAACGATACCGACTAAAAGTTAATTTTCTAACAAATTCATTGACATTGTAAATGGATTAATTAAACTTAGTGGTTTAATTATGAATCGGTGTGCAGTATAATGTTTAATACTTAAGACGCTTACGTCTTTAGATATAATAAAATAATCGTCCAATGCC
Organism: Urbanus proteus proteus; assembly: GCA_018251915.1. Classification (NCBI taxonomy): domain Eukaryota; kingdom Metazoa; phylum Arthropoda; class Insecta; order Lepidoptera; family Hesperiidae; genus Urbanus; species Urbanus proteus. The sequence goes on along the minus strand of DWPV01000724.1, from coordinate 9,324 downwards.
TTTGTTTATCTACTGAATGATGCATTAAATAATTACGACTTGTGCTAGTCTTCCCACATTACGTGCATGTTATGCGTTTCAATATCATTGGAAGATTTATCTATTAAATATGTTTATCGGCACGTGTTATTCTTACTTGAACTCTAAATTTAAGTAAATATGCTGTTATTTTATTTATAGGTTTAAATATTATCGCGACGTCTTCCCGTATAATTCTGTTTTAAGTTGCAGTGTTTATTCTGTTAGAATTGATGGGCCTCGTAAGCTACTGATTTGGTAGTTTAGTATCGTACATAGTCATTTTGTTTACTTTGATTGTATAATTACAGGTTATATTTCGCGGAATCTTTCCCTTGATTAGTTCTATGTTGTATCATATTTTGCGGTCGATCTCAGCTAGTTTACTTGCTAGCATGTATAGGTTTACATGTATGTATACATACATGCAAATGTTTAGAAAAATGATAAAAACGCTAAATAAAACGCTTACATTAAGTAAACTGCGTTTTTGTATTGCAAAAGTAAAACAAAATACTAAAAATATTTGGTAAATGTATTCTTACATGTAGGTATGAATATTGTAGTATTATTAATACTATTGTAGCAAAAAATACGAGTATACTCTACCTCACCATACCATAATCCTGTGTTTAATTAGCGGTTCAGAAATGGTCCGGTAACCTTGTCATATAATCGTTGTGGTATATGCAACTATTTCGCTTTTCCATCTTATCTTTTATTCATGAGGGGACTACTGCCCAAGTTATTAGCGGAAAGCGATCTATATTTTATGGTACAGTTTTTTATGTACTTTCGAAATAACAACTGTGCTCAGCAATTGAAGTTTTATGTAAAAGTGTCTAAACATTTTACTTAACTATTTGGCTTTTTAAAAGTTGAAAGTTTTTTGTAAGAATATTTATGAGTCAACTCACGATTTGTGGAGGTGAGCATTGTCTGATCTGTTGCAAGCGCATTGCAGATACTGACTGAAACTAGGATTCATTCGAATCCAATCGGATGCAAGCTTGGTTGAAATCCAGTAAAGCCTGCTTGACATACGGTAATAATTTTGCCACAAGTTTGACATTATCAAAGTATGTATTATTTTGCTGGCATACTTGGAACTATTACCTATAAACCTATAATTAATGTCTAAGATATGACGCTTAACAAACATTGTCGCCTTCAGCGGCTTCCAATAGTAGCGATTTTTGTTATGCCCAATCGATGACCGCTCTTTTATGCATATAGCTGCGATAGAACAATGTTAAAACTTACTGTAATATAATTAGTTGTTTGAATGTACATATATTATGTACTACAAGCACATAACGTTCTATTCCTATTGTCTATTTACTTGTGATTGTAAGATATACATATGTGCTTTATCGATCCAAGTTACAAGCGATATGCGTAAACTCGAATGCATCGATTATGATTGTCATCAGTCTCATCATTACTAATCTTACCAGAGCAGGTAGGCATGCACAGATCTTTTCCTCTTCGACAGTTATTCGTTCCAGACTACCTACCAGTAGCTCGTGACTCGGGTCACACCGCTGCAGCGTTTGGTCACTCCAGTAGCGAGGGTGTTGTGATGTCGTCTAGCCGGTTGGGACCCGGCCTCTGAGTCACCGGCGCGCGTGCCCGCAGTTGCAACACTGCAATCCGCGCGATTTATTGAACACTGCGCAAGATTATGTTGTACAGACAAATTGCGCGATAGATTGTGCTCCTAAATAATTTAATTGGGCATTTAAATATTTCAGTTATGTTTCATTGGTGGCAAATTGGCAATGTTACTTCCTAATAATATTGCAAATATTAGTAGGATTTCAATGTGCCCAATTATTTTATATGGGGAATTAACTAAAACGACACTCACCTGTATTTCACGGCACCTATCGCGATAAAACATACATTAGACAAATCTGCATGAAATACGAAAACAACGATATATGTATCATCGCGATACTCATGAACTTTCTAACGGTGACGAATAAAATATTGATACATCCACTACGTATAAAAACTGATCCAATCGAAATTTTAATGCGACAATATGTTGCAATGCATGAGTGAAAAGCTCTGTAAAGTTCAGCTTAGAGCGTTGCAGTGACGTGACGTGATGTCATCGCACATGTGTGATGCAAGCGGCGTGTGCGCAGTCGCCAAGCGATATGTTACTTGAACACGTGGGATTCTCTGAGTATGACCGAATGGTTTGATTCGGTTCCGTTTGCATGATTAATTTATATTTGATTTTAGCTTTGTATTGACTGCCTGATGAATTTGTATTTTCCTTCAGGGTCTGGGTGATTGTGTACTGGTCCATTGTGTCCGTTCGTCCAATGAACCGCAGTCTAGAATTAAGAGTTAACTTGTGCTTCTCTTTCCTGTAAAATGGTTAAAAAATAATGATTCTTGAGGAAAGTTTTATGCTTGTAGTTTTACACAAATTTTGAAATGTATGTTAAGGCTACCAATTTGCACGTAACCAGCAGTATAAATTATCATAACCAAGCAGTGTCCAGTAATGATGATTATGATAATGATGATGACTTGTATTATGAAATCATATTTTGTTTATACTAACAAGTACAAAGCTAGTAGGTATGGAAGATTATCACATTAACTGCCAGTCTGACACCTCTGCAATCAACAGTGGTACGGTCCTATGTTTATGGGTACGGTAGAGTTTTTAACAAATAAATTGTTAACATACTGTCATTAGTGTTAGTTAGTAGTTAGTACACATAGCTTATTAACATTGGCGTAAAGCGTACCAATTGTTTGGGCCTAGCATTTATTGTAAGCACCTTGTAAACCACACCCACATTCAAGTTCATGTATAGCTCAATTAGCAGTTGACGATTTTCACGCAATCTGTTCCAAAACACGCGACTTACTTAACACGAGCCTCCTTGTCCCTCGTTAGTGTTCGGAGGCTAATCTCCCATAATACTGGGTTGTTGGGTTGTCGCTTTGTTTGTCTGCCCCTCACTGTTGCTAGGAAAGCTACATCACACTTCAGACGCTTTTACTGCTACAATGCGTTTGTTGCCACTCGCTGTAGTGGTGCTTGAGTGCATAGATGGATATATTCATATGTGAGATGTTATTTGTACGGGAAGGCCTTTTGTTCATTGCATCACGTCCGTTGTAGACTAGGCTTGAACGACTAAATGAATATTGTTCGTGTGCATAAATTCTTTTTTTTAAACACAGCATCCTGGAGTTACTGTCAGTCAGTGTTAAAAATTTATTAGAAAAAAAATACTGTATTGTAACTCTTTTAAGTCTGTATATCACAGTTTATACTTTCCCTTTAAGTAGTAGCAGGCCTGTATATCTAAGACAGTAACGTCGTCTGTGCCGTTGGTGGTCCCGTTGTTCATACATATACAACATGAGAACAGCACAGAAATTCCAATTAACCTCAGCACTTGGGCAAGCGTTCTGCGTATAAATTTCCTTTATCACCTTATCGCAGGAGAAATTATGTGTCAGATAACAGTATATACGAATGGTACTGTAGTAGATAAAATATAATAGGATCTGAATTTTCACATTATTAGTCACAATCATTCGGATAACGATAACAGTTTTTTTTCTACTTAAGATGACGTTTGTTTACAAATATTTAATAAAGCTTTTAATATAGTCATAATTTCTGATTCATGCTAGGATATCATCAATGTTATCATTGTAGCCAAAAATACTAAGTTTTTTATAGGCCTTTATTCCCCGTTATGTACGGGGAATAAAGTGAATAATGTTAAGACATCTACTTCTGTTTTTAAACCTATATAAATCATTTAAAATGAAATCGACATAGAAAGAACTTTCACTTCGCTATGAAATGTGCTTATCTTCTGGTTACAAATCAGTGACCCAATTGAAAATCTATACTACATCAATAGATAGTACATAATAACAAAAAATCTGAAACATTTTAAAAGATAACATCGGCATGAAGGAACTCAATACATAGATCAAATTTGTCACGAGTCGTGATGTGCTGCAATTGTGTCTATGTCGGCCGCCATTTGCAGAAATGCTGTTCAAGTATCGAAATAGGAGTTAAGCATTAAGCAACATTTTGTCGCGTTTTAACTCGCTTTCTTGTCTGTTTCCTTGACTGTTCGGTATAAATTCCGCAAACCATTTTTTTCATCTAACAGCGTTTAACCTTATGCCAGATATTAAGAAAATCAAGTCCTTCCAAGGTTTTCAGTCCAAATTGATTGGAAATTTAAAATTTGACAAAAGTTGTTTTATTATTTTCATGCCTAGGCAAAAGCACAGTTATGTGTTTAAATGTACTTGTGTAACGTCTTCAAACCCTTCATCAGATAACTCTTATAAGGAATTGAATGATTGTAGGAAAAGACACGCTATTTCACGAATTTGACCTTACATGATATCTGCTATTGTATCTTGCAGCATTTTCTCCGTCTTCCGCAATTTGTTTGATTGACTATTCATTGCTGTTCGTATAGGAGTAATCCTTTTGAATTACAGTTATTTTCCTTCCGTCTATCATTCAGACTTTCTTCCGCACAAGTTAACGAGGTCATAGTTATTTTTATTTATACGTCCTTGAAACGACAGTTGTCGCAGTGGAAAGCTATCAATCGATTATATATTTATTGTGGAGGCTAAGGCTTTATATTGAATTATGGTATGCGGTTAAGCAGTATCGCTTAGCTACTAGCTCAAACTGCCACTTAGCCACAAAGCCACTTAGCTTTCTAACTTAGTACACCTTTTGATTATGGTAAATTGAATGGTATAATATTCTTATTCATGCCCCACTTCATGTTGCGTTTCTCTGGAAAAATAGTTCAGAAATTAAAACACCCTTGTACATGAAGGCACATTGTGTAAGAATTTCAAATAAATATATCTGGTATATTTAGATCCCTCTGAACACATAAGTATGGTAAATTTCTATACATAAATAAAGTTATTTAAAGTATAATAATTTTCGAACAATAAAATGTGTAAGCACTAAGCAATAACAATCATTAAAACGTTCTAAAGGAAAGTGAAAACGTACACAAAGGGGCAATCAGGCTGGTAGCGCCCTACACGGTGAAGCCACAAGAACGTCAGCGTGACGCGTAATGCCTGCCTTCACGAAGATTGCTGTCACTGTCTCCCTTGTTGCAAACTTGACCGTGGGAATGCCGCATCTCCGAGTTTCTTTTCCACTTTTACCTTTCAGTGGAATAGCGTTGCAATTATCTGGATGGAAAGATTGGCGTTCGATAGAATCTCTAGTTGTTTGTGCGTAATAGGCGTGCGCATTGTGCTGTTATTATAATGGTGTTCTAATTACCAAAAGATTGATGATCATATTAATTGTCATACAATTATCGTAAGAAGCTTAACATTTATAAATTATAAAGTGTTTGCGGACTAATTGTTACTTTTATATGGATCACCTGATGTAAAATATACTCTTATTTAAAAGTACTTACTGGGTTTTAAACATGTCAATTTGATAATAAGCAATATTTCTAATCGCTAGGATGGTTGTCCTTTGGATCTGCGCCAGATGCTATTGGCTTATAATTTAGGCCTGACTTCATGAAACATCCAAAATAGATTTTTAATGCGTCTTCTTCTTGCTATACTCAGTTCAGGGTATTGGGCATTGTATAAAATCATAATAGGTACTATCTTCTAGACATGTCAAGTATGCATTTATTTTAGTAATAATGAATAACTTGCGTAAAGTTTAAAATGGAAATCGTTTTGCAGCTTGAAACAGGGCAAAATAGGTATTAATTAAAAAAATTACTACTTTTTGTGTGTTTAATGCAAAGTAATATATTTTTTTTTGTGATCTAAATTATTTATATGTATGGCTAATAACCAAAACTGTTGATATCGCAACATTTCGCGCTCCGTTAAAATTTCACAACACGCGTAAATTTCACTGGTCGCCCGAACAACAACATTGGTTACGCGTATTGGTCACATAAAATGTATTTACGGAAACAGCGTTTGTCACAGATTGCCGGCAGTCGGTTGCCACCAATTCGGATGACCGCAGCGCACAAGGAACAGCGGCATTATAATTAGCTCATAGCGATGCGTTAACGGGTCAATGACACGAGCTCGCTCGCGAACGTAAAATTGAAACTTGCGTACTCTACCGTTTCTACCTCCTACAGCTCACTTTGATCTTTTGAAATATGAGCCTTCCTTTACAATGCAATCAAATAGAAAGCTCTTTCAGGATTAGATTCATTGAATCGTTGCCCTTAAACGAAATATTTTTACACTTGTTTACGAATTTCCGTGTTTACACAGATGTTTAATATTAGTTAGTACGTACTTTCTAAGTCAACATGATAATATTGTATCATCAGGATTTCATTAAACGTTTCTTTTACTGGAAGAAGCAGTGAATGATCTTCAGTGTATTTCATATTTTTATTTCATACTTTGGATTCTGAAAAAAAATATCAAAACAATATTAAGGTAGCCTATAAAATTACTCAGGGAAACTTTTTCATTGCTTTTAGATAAAATATTGATCGTAGCTCAATATTTTTAAGTAACCAATTTCAAAGTCTCTATCTCGTAAATTGATATACGGTTGATATACTATCACTTTCACGTTACACTTTTTGTTACACCGAGACGACTGATAATGCGAGGTGACACGCTTTGTCTGCCACCGCACTAATTAGTGTCGATGTTAATGTTCGACGCCGTCCGCAATTCTCGATAATGAGAGAGATTTAGTTTTCGTTATTAAAAATAGAAGAAATCATTTCTTAGAAAGCGTTCGTGCCTTTACGAAAAACATTTCCGTAGTTTCTTCGACGCTCGCTTAGATTTCGTCTCCTTTCACGTGAAACGCTTTAGTTTGAATATGTTTATTTGTAGGTTTTGGTGATTTGCGTCATGTATTGTTACTGTTGACCGCTTGTAATCGATTTCATGTGGGACATTTTAAATGTATCGATTTCGCTTTCGCGTTGATTACAACATTTAAAATGTAGCTTGTGCTCACCTAGTGTTTTCCAATAGATTGATATCGAATCTATTGTTCCCTAGCGCGCGAGCTACATTGTAGTCGACTTGATAATAGTGCCAGTAGATAAACTGTCCTGATACTAAATTTCTCTTCGGTATCGATATTTTAAACTCCTTGATATATATCATTGAATAGTTCTATTTGTAATATGTTTTTTATTCTAAAACATGCTGAGTTGTAAATATAATACCTTGTGTGTAACGTATTGTCGTGAATTAGATTTATATTATTGACAACATAAGAGATATACTTGAATCGATTAGGGTATCCCCATATTTATCAACTGTAGCTTTATATCTATGACGTAAGAATGTAAATTACATCATTTGCATCAACTGGCAAGGCTGACGAGACTATATGGGGAGGCCCTTATTCCTCCAGTTTGTACGGGCCTGTTTATTTAATATAATTTGCCTAATCCAGTGCCATTAACGACTGGTGATCTGTTCCGCGCCAGACTTTATTGGCGGCCGTATCTTTTGAATGTTACGCGGTTTACAAATTTAGGTTCGGGGCTAAACACAAATTTACTTCTAGATCTTGGTCTTAAACGTTACTTTTACTTTACTAGTTACTCCAACAAAATATTCTTGGACAGAAAAATCTATTTCCCTCCGTTTTCGCTGTTCTGTTAATATCTGTAGCATTTACTAAGATCTTGATTGTGTTAGCAAATTCATCATGCTTATAAATATAATGTTATCTCGGTCTTATCATTTGACACGAATTTACTTTGGACAGATTAATCGTACTTTTTGTCATTTGATGCACTGCAGTTTTAATGGCATCGATGTTTTTTTGGTTTCTTTTCGGCATTTCGTTCCACTTTCGTTGTTCAGTCGCGGAGCGTAACCATGGCAACGAGCGTGTGTTCAATAGCACTTGCGTTCGCGTTTTTGCGAATCGATGTAGAAGTAGACTGCTCGATGGTGTCATAAATGTTGCGGCATGTAGGTATCTGGTTATAAATGCATGGCAAGATTTTAATCTTCACTACATCACTACTTAGTATAAAACAAAGTCGCTTTACGCTGTCTGTCCCTTAGTATGCTTAGATCTTTAAAATTACGCAACACATTTTAATGCGTTTTTTTAAATAATAGATAGAGTGATTCACGAGGAAGGATATGATATTTAACGCGTGCGAAGCTACGGGCAGAAGCTAGTTAAATTACGATTTAGTCTTGTATAACAGTGCTGGTTTAGCTTCTTTACTTTCATTGAATTTCCTAAATTTGAATTTGACAGTGACAACCATTAACTCTAGGGTATTAATAACTTTCGTAAATTCGCGTGGGTTCTCAAAGCAATAACATTTTTTTATACAATAAATACGTATTGTTGTAAGCACTATCTATTACCGCATATGACCTACTAAAACTTTCAGTTTGGCCAGTCATGTTCGATTGTTAGGAGACACTCATTAATCTACGTCACCTTGGTCTTTTTACTTAAAGGCCTGGTTCCAAAACGTATTTAACACGTAACTGGGTTACTGATGATAATGGGGAATGTAAAGTAATACTTATGTAAAAAATAATGTATGGAGAGGTGGCAAACTAAAGTTACATGACAAGGCGTTTTCGTTCTTGGCGGTGTGTGTGTATATTTTTGTTTGAACCAGCTTTAAAATCATGGAAGCATTTCAAGTAATACTATAACTTTTTTGTGGTTTTCAAGAACTCATGTATTGAATATTAAATAATAGATAATTTCTGATTTCATTAGCGAGCTGCAGTCTTGAACAGTGGAAAAAGTAGACAATCGTTAGGTAAATAATCGGAGACAATCGTATGGGGAGCTGCAGCGCCACAACTATTGCTGATAAAAAGACCTTAAAGTGTAAAGAGGAAATCATTGAAACGTTGCCGATAATATCAGCAGAACATGCTAATATAAAGCGTTTGTAGCCATGGAAATCTAATTCTACAATATGTTACAATTTTTCACCTCACGATACAAAAGTTCGGGTTATATCATAGCAAGATAAAGCGCTTTTAACTTTTGTTAAGATGCGATCTAAGCACGGTGGTAGTTGACTTTGTTTATGTTCGCCGTGTGCGCTCTTTCCACGGAGTGGTGTCTATTTCGTGCGCATGTTTACATTAGGAGGGATCCCCGGAGCAGACGCTCTTCAGGGCAGGCCGTGCCAGGTCGGTGACCTTGTCCCGGATTACTTTAGTTTAACTATTCTATATTTGGAAGGTGGTAGAACCCCATGTAGTTCGACTCCGGCGGCACCACCGCCACACCTATTTCTGCCT
>DWPV01000723.1:0-25444 GCA_018251915.1 Urbanus proteus proteus | reverse complement strand
AGGGGACTTACCATTAGGCTAAGTTAGCTGGTGAATAGGGCGGCAGCTTCAAGGGACGGCAAAATTATCTGGAACGACATTATTTGCCAACTTTCGGAAACTATTTTACCTTGACGACCTATTTTGCCAACTTTAGGGGCGGTAATAAATTGTGATTATCTGATTCCGCGGTCTATGCGGTTGTAAACTTGCAGAGGTCGGCAGGGGCAGATAAATTTCAATTGCCTTTTTTTTGTTGACGAGTGGAAACTTTCAAAGGTACCCGACGCCACGGGAGCGGGAGCGACAGGCAGGGGATACCGTAGCTCTATTTTGGTCGTGAAATTTTTGGCAAATGTCTAAAATTCTAAATCCTTCACTGTCAAGAAGCTTGATATGGTATAAGTCAAACTTGCGTTAAGTAACGCCGTGTTGACAAATATTATTTATTTTTATTACGGTGCGCTTGTCTGGATCTAATCAACATTTATAGATCCCTACTGCATTTGAAAAAATCATTATTAATGTTCACCGCTGAGTTTCTAATGCTCCGCCGAACGATTTTGTTTATTTTTAGTATTCACTTGAGTTATAAGATTTTCTTGTGCGTAATTTGTCTAGACCAAGGCTTTACATCTGTACATTGTCTATCTCTCAGTCTTCACTTAGTGTCTAAATTTTCGGATGCAAAATTAATCTTAATTCATATAGACATCTCTGAGGGCGTAAAACCATTTTATAGGCAACCGAATCATTATTTTTCAATTAAATTAGTATTTAGTACAGTAATTGGAGAACGCAAAACTGTCTTTTAGCTACTAATACTGTACGAGGAACAAATTAAGACTTATAAACCATTACAACCTAATAAATAATCTTCATAGGCATTCCTAGTAAACATTATCACCTCTGCTACATTAACGTGGAAAGCGGCCTTGTGTCTAAATAAACACATAACGAGAAATGATTTCGGTCGGCTGTTTATATTGCCGTGAGGTGGCCGAATCATAATTTATACGTACGCGTTAACCGGCAACTAATGCAGGCTATGACATGGAGTATTTTAGGACGCCAGATGCACAGCGCAAGGCATAGGCTGTAGCGATTCATGTTCATAGTAATCTGACGTTATTTGTAAAGAATAAACGGTGTAAAGCGCTACTGTATATTTCTTTAGAGGGGTAGTAGGCTTAGATAAATAAAATAGGTAGATTACTCACCGCCTGGTATTTAAATGAAACCAAAAAACTACGCTACTTTCATGTATGTATACGCACACATTTACACAAAACTAGCGTAGTTTCTTGTCAGTACCTTTAGTTTATTTACACTCACATAATCACTTTTATAACCCGACCATTTTAAAATTGGCCTCATTTTTTTGTTAGGAATGATAGATCTACCTACTTTATTAATCTGAGGTAGCAGACGAGAAATGACTATACAAAGCGTTCTAGCTTAGTCTTCGGTGACAGTAATGCTAATTGACTGACCTCAGGCTAGTTTTCAAATTTTTACCTAGGATTGATTTATAGATGTTCAAGGGTGGCATCTCAACAAATTGCTCCAAATGCTTGCAAGTCACGAGATTTTTCGTTGAAAGAATTCATCAGAACACGCGTTCGCTTTTCACTTACACCCCAGTCTCCGCGGCAGTTTTCATTCGTGCTGATATTAGCTAAACATTGCCAGTCGAATGCTAGTCCACATACGCTCTTTATTAGAGATCGCGCGCCTCCGTAGTTTCCTGTCCAATCAGTGTAAATCTTAAAGCTTTTTAAATACTGTTTACAATTACAAAGTAGGATTGAGTTGTACCGAAAACATTCGCGTGGGATGCGCGGAATTTAATGATTCCTGAAATAATCTCTCTTAACAACTTTAATGCGTTGTTATACGTGTATTTGTTGATTGATTTTGTGATACTGACGTCTATGTGGTTTGGGCGGATTTTTGAGGTCGGGATCAATGTATGTTTCTTATTAGATCGCCTAGTGTTTTAAAAATAGTGATGCCTACATCTTTTATTAAAACAAAGGGGTTCAAATGTTGTTTAATTTCCAATGAACAAAACACTTTTGTAAATTAAATAACAAAAAATATTGTAAAGGTGTTATTTGCGACGATATTAATAGAACACAAATGGAATATCTACATTAATTAAGTCGTGCGAAGTCAAAGTGTAGGTACTTGATTCGTCAATTAACCAAATGAAGTGTTTACGCGCTTAATGTCCTAGACCTTCATTGTGTCACTATAAATACGAAACTAAATTATACCTTTGTTTAGTTTGTATGCTAACAGGAATAGCGAAGTACGCGTTTGATTATAAACTTATAAATTTATTCATCGTAAATACTTGGCGAATCAAATCAAAACATAGCAAACGTGTTTTTGAAGCCAAACAAATGCTAAAACGCTGTCAGAAGAAAATGCATCCAGACTCTTCAACTGGTTAGTAATTCTCATAAAATTAAATTTAATAACTAATTAAAATTTTATTATTAACAAGACAAGTAGGTGCGTATATTATCTTTAGTGGTCTGTCTGTGATTTTAAAATAACTGCTGTTTTTTAACGATAAAAATTTTATGCCGCCAAAATTATAAACGTATTTTTTTAAATTTTTAATTTTAAACCTTTGATCAACACTGCAGATTTCTTATTGTGGATCGAAGTTAGAAACTATCAAAATTTCTTAACCGATTTGATGTGACTTGCAAATAATATTGAAAAAGTAACGGTAATAAACAGGAGTAGTTTATTTTTCTTAAAATGCATTTTAGTTAAAAAAAACAATAAAAACTGCACGAAAATACACATGTGCTACCTATTTCAAATGTCCTAAGACAGTTAAGTACCTACTATACTTTGGGTTACTCATCGCACTGTTTACCAGTCTGGATCATAAAATCCAACGTTTCCGAGAAAAGACTTACACATTTCTAGATGAGTGAGCAATAAATAATCTGTTTCAATAGGAATTGTAATCCGAAATAGTAATGATATTTATCTGAACCAGAAACCTGCACAACTCTGCTATTTTGAATTACCTATTTTCTTTATTGAATATACATGTGATTACTTTCCTCAAAGACTCGGAATCTCTATCTATTACAGTGATGCGTAGATACGTATTTTTGTCTACTTATTACAGTAACACATGAATAATTTCTACAAAACGCAAAAAAAATAAAGAAGAAGACTATATTCTGTAAAATGCAGTCGATATATTTTTATAAAATGGGTAAAATAAAAAGTATTTGTTCAGGTAAAATAAAAATAAAAAACTTTTGATTTTTTTTGGGAATTGCTGATTTCAACTATACTTCCTTATAGAGCCACCTCTGGTGTTCGAGCCGGTGACAGTGGAAAGTCTGCAGAAGGACAAGAACTTCCTGAAGACCGGCAAGAAGCAGCAGAAAGATCTGGAGACCATGAGGAAACGGCATCAGAAGGAGAAGATGACGCTGCAGAAGCAACAGTGCGCTGCGTTAGAGAAGATGATAAAGGGAAAGAAGTAAGTTTTAGCCTTAAAAGAAATATAATTTAAGGAGGGGTAAATAAAAATAAAGTCAAATGATAATAGGATTTAAAATAGATTGACAAAAAATATGCTCTTTACCAGAGATTTATATATAACCAAGATTCGCCCGTTCCATACTTCAGACGCGCGAACCTGTGTTTGCCTTTTAATCAGATACTTTCGCTAGACGTGCAACGTGTGACAGAGAACAAACTATATCAATTACATAATGCAAGAGCGAGATAACTGTAACTATCACTACGCCATCTTTTCTTCAGCAGTTACGCAAAACGTAAACAGTTTTTGAATGCGCAGGGCCTATCTACGGTTGTATAAATCTTTGCTCTTTACTCTTTTCTTTAAAAGGTCTTGAATTTTGATGTCCAAGAAATAAGTGAACGAAAGGGTAAATATTTCACGTATAAAAGGGCCGAAATTTAAGCCAGGGTAAACACCACACCCAATAAATTAAATCAATGTCTCTCATGCGATATGAAATATTTCTAATTAATTCCGCATCAGATTTATCGGCAGTGCAATGGAAATGGACAAATCGTTGACTTGAGTAAAATAGTAGACTCGGATGAAGTAATAACCATTTCTAAAAAACATTTGTAGTAGCATTAATACCAACAAATGGAACGATTAATATTTGAATAGCTTGTAGCAATTTACATTAATTAAGAAATTGCATTAATAAAGGGATGGTTGCCAATTAATTCGCATCATGTTCGAGAATGCAAGATAAAATTGAAAATGCAATTTGGCATTTAGTTTTGCATCTACATTAAATTTGTCCATAACAATTTGTAAGCCAAATATAATATTTGATTACCTGCTCTGGAAGTCTTAATTTAGAATTGGAGATCTATTATTTTTTTTAATTGAAGACAATAGTAAATATAGATGCGGTTAGGATAATATATAAATAATTGAATTATTACGAATCTCGATGTCATTAATAAGCAGTAAAAAGTAGCCTAGCGCGAATAAATTACCCGCTATTAATTTAATTTCGAAATTTTATACGTATCAAAGTTATTTATCATTTAATAATAAATGGTAGTGAAGTAAAATACCATTAATCTATGATATATGATTCTGCTCTTAACTAAAATATTTTTCCACTTGACAGAAAAGTCCATGCTTAATAGTAGAACAGTAAAAGCTCATTTAAGATCTTAGTAGATGTACATAGAGGTAAAACGCACCTCCCATATAATTGAATGTCGTTGATTAAAGCCACCATACGTACCGCCACTGACCAATTACATACCACCTACAGCAAGGAGCAGCTCAGCAACGACGAGTCGTTCCGCAAGCTGGTGAACGAGCAGTCGACCGCGTGGAGCGAGCTGGTGGCCAAGCACCGGCTGGAGGAGTGGGCCAGCGCGCGCACGCGGCTCGACGAGCAGAGGGAGCTGCTCAAGAAGATGATGGAGCAGACGCAGCTGGGGCAGATGAAGCAGCTCGAGGCCAAGCACGACAGGTGGGGACTGTAGAGTACTGACGGTGACATTAGCAGAGGGAGCTGCTCCAGAAGATGATGCAGCAGACGCAGCTGGGGCAGATGAAGCAGCTCGAGGCCAAGCACGACAGGTGGGTTATAGACAATACGAAAAACAGTAACTTATTCCCAGAGGGCTACAGAGAGCTATTCGAGAAAGGCGTAAAAAGACCTTTGAAGCCGGCGATGTAAAATCGATACACTCCTGCATGCACTCTAGGCGACGTTGACTACTTTCCATCAAACAGCCCGTTTGACTTATTACTTGGCCAAAATATAAAAAAAATATCAAAATGAGTATGTATATCACGAAAACAACAAGGCGCATTTTCTTTATACAGTCATTAAAGAATTTTAAAATCTATCACGCTATTTCACCGCCTTTAAGTCGTCAATATTCCTTAGGTTTAAATATCAAATTATTCAATTTACGCTAAGCCTGTCCGCAATTGACATTCATATAAACGCATTACTGTACATAATGCGTACAGTTAAAAATTCTCGAAACTTTGAATGATACTAAGATTCCATGAGTAGGATCCAAATTTTTACCGTTATCAGCACTGAAGCATACAACCAGAAAAACTGATCTGGGTTTTCTTCAATGTACATTTTTATTAAAAAATAGTTCATGCAAATATATCATAAGTACGCAAACTGAGCAACAAAAATGCACCAAGTTCGAACAGACTTTACTTCAAATTCTGGTCACCAGAGCCATAATACCACTACTAATACATTTGTTACCAATTCCAGGGAACTGAAAGAGATGAACACACGCCAGGCGAAGATCAGCGTAGAAACTAGCAAGGAGGTGGCCAACGATAAGACCCTGAAGACCAAGCAGGAGAAGGACAGGCGTCTGCGAGAGAAGAAACAGAATAACATCAAGAAATTCATGGACGAAAAGAAGGTAGAAGAATATACTTTACATCTATTTGTCATCAATCCATGAATGTGACACTAGTGTGCACTGCTCCTCCCAGAGTAAGAGTAAAAGCGGGCATCACCAACACAAATCTAATACGCAAGAATCATAATCGGTTCTGTTGTTCAGAAATCAAGAATCTTGAAGGTGGTAAAACTCTATGTAGTTCGACTCCAGCGGCACCACCGCCACACCTATTTCTGCCTTATAACAGCAGTGTTAAGCACTGCTGTGTTCTGGTCTGAAGCGTGTGGTAAGGGAGATATACTTATCCGAGGCGTTCCAGCTCAGTCCGGACGGGTAGCAACGCATCTGTGGTTAACCTCAGGTAGAACCTTAATCTTATATAGGGTTGATTACAGATGTCTATGGGCAGCAGTTGCCACTTACCATCAGGAGGACTGCATGCTCGTTTGCTACTTCGATCATATAAAAAAAAATAGTTGTCTTGTGCCTCTGAACTGACAGTTCTTGCAAATAATATTAATCTATCTGTGCAGAATCAAACTATCAAACAAAATCGTGAGAAAGAAAAGCTGAAGGCCACACACGACAAGCAAGCGGAGGAACTGTCTAAGGATGTTGACAAGGTAAATATTTTTCTGTGACTATTATGGTGACATAAGTTAAGCCCACCACCATTGCACTTCCATCGCACTGCACGTGGGAACGTATAGATGTTTTAAACTGCTCTTAAGGATCCGATAATGGATACACAAAAAACCCGGACCCAGAACAGAAATTTGTATTCATCATTCATATTTCAGTCTGGCCGGGGATTGATTGTACTTTCAGACCGATATTGTAACCCTCCGCCACGCGAATCGACGTTTCAATTAATTGCATAAGGAGTCTATTTAAACACGTTTTTTTATATTTTTCCAGCTGATCGAACTTTACAAAATGGAGGAATCCGAATTTGAGATGGCCAGTAAGACGGAGTTCTTTGCATGAAAGTACCCCGACATTGCTCCACTGTTGGAGCAAATGACTTGAAAAAGTGAGTGCTAAAGTGATCTCTTCTATAGTTATGAGTAGTGCTAATTAATTTATTATATTATTTAATTTGACCATATTCTGCCTCGGACAAGTGCATAGGAAGGACTTTTATAAGGGTGGATTATGAACGGTGAAATGTAATATAAAATTGTATACATTATAAGATACGGATCATTAAAGATTAAAATAATATACAGAGAGGATACTCATGTTATCTCGCTTACACAGTGTAAGAAATACATGCATTTTACATTCTATTCTTTAATGACTTGTATTATACCATTGTACAAAATTATTCTACATCATATTTCGTTCTATTTATTGGTGGTTGGTATATGAGTAATATATGGGTACTTATAACTACGAGTGTCCTACATGATAAGTTGAATGCTAGCAAAGTAATGAGTATTTTTCAAAAATAATGATAATGTTCCATACAATTGTTAATATTGCCAAAATATTTGTAATTATTGTCAATGAACTGTGTAGCCTAAAAAGGCTATAATATCTCATGTCAGTTATAATAATTAATATGAAACACAATTATTTGTAGATCGAGCTAGTTTACCAACATGTAGATGCTAGATATTTTGTTTTGGAAAAAAATATTTTAATTGTTTATTTATATTTTGTTGATTCCAAGGTGTCGTTATGGTGTCAGAATACTGCAAACATCAGCGAAAGAGAGGGGAGGTTGATACTTACCAGTAAACATCCATATTATTCATAAAATAATTATTTATCAACTGAACACAGCAAAAAGCAGTAGGTACATAATTTTAAAAGACGCTTTCTACACCCATACACTCATTATGAATTGGTGTCATGAGTGCTGGACACACAAAACACTAACGCCTAGACTCTGAATAGAAAACTAAATTCATCTGTACTTGCCATGAATTTAGTCTGCCGGGGATCGAAGCAGGACCTTTCTACATGTGATACGGATATGGTGATAACTCGAACTACAGTAATACCAATATTGTTCCCAGTATTGATTTTTCATATATTTTTCTAAACTTATTTATTGGGAAATGAGAAATTTGTCTAAGTTGGTAAATTAGCATATGAAAGTTTGAACCATCGTAAAGGAATTATTTAATAGAACTTATTTAGGTTAATGTTTACCTAATCTAAATTTTTATAGATCTTTTAGAATGTTGATAATTTTTCTAAAAAAGCATTGTATATCTGCTTTGTTGCGATTACTTCGAATATAAATATAATTACAATTATTTATTATGTAAATACTTGACGTTAAGATTGAGGTATTTTCAAATACCTCTCTTCTATCTATTGTAGATATTGTTGAACGATATATTTAAAATATGACTTGAAATATTTGCTTAATACCTTTGTACGTACAATAAATATTTATTATTATATTGAATAATAATTGCATCAAAAGATTCCTTAAACTTATTCTTATTTATGAGTGCCATTAACGCAACCGTATACATATTTCCAAGGCCAAAGCAAAACCCAAACTTATAATTTAGGCATCTACTAAACTGTAATTTTATTTTGTAACCCTCTTGGCATGCTGAAAATAATGCCAACTTACCTTAACTTGATGATAGAATGAACGCTAGTTCATGTTAGCTTACAAAGTAATCTTTCTCATGAATAGAAGATAAGAGATAGTTAAATATGCTGGTATTCACTAGTCGATGTATACTTGAGAACTGCTCGTGGACGAAGACAAAAGGCACCTTTGAGAAATGAAATCCTTATGCTTCCTCCCAAACATTCTTAATTGAAGAACTCTCTCGGAAATAAGTACTTTAATTAAAATTGTCAATCCAGTGTCAAACAAGTGCTGACAACACGTCGCACTATTATGATCTTCCAAGTTCCATGTTGATCCAAATATTTCTATAAAACACCTACATGTTTGCCAAAGATTTTGATAAATAAATGCCAAAAATATACTTAGAAAATGTTATTTTATTTTTCTTTGCGCCCGGCATTTATCAATCCCTAAAACAAGGGAAGTGTTTGTTTTAAACAAAGCATTTTATTATTTATATTTACATTTATTTGTAAAATGGCAAATGTAAACAATTTTTTTTACTTGAAATATATTTGGAAGCAGTATTTACGTTTACATGTTGTAAATAGAATTAAAATCTGTAGTATAGATATACTTACACATTTCAACTGTCTTCAAGAAAGAACTGAAATAATCAATTAATTCTAAAAACAAAAATAATTACATATTTAGCGGATGTTTTTTACTATTAAAAATATGTATATTACACATTTACACTTACACATTTTAAACTAGCGTTTAAAAGTAGTGTGTTAGAGTTACAAATATACTTTTAAACATACATAATTATATAAATACAATCACATTGGTTTAAAAATTCCAGTATTGTTTATCTTACACATTATTATGTTTTATGTACATCCTTTGAAAAATTAAACTTGTGTATTTGAATGCTATATTGTGTGATAAATACTTTGTTTCTTAATAATTATTTATTGATTGAAATGATTATTAAATAGCTCCTAATTTCCAGTATTTTTATTATATTTATGTATAATACTATATTTAGAATATTATGAGGAATAATGTACCTTCGTATAAACAATGAATTCCTAAGATAATGTGAAAATATCTGTAAAATATTATAATTTTATTTTTATAAGATTCACAGGAATTGCAGTTATTAATATTATTTTGACGACTATCTTTTGCAGATTTAATTTAATTAATAATCAGTGTAATAAAATTTTATTGTTATAAATTGTGTGAATACTTAAAATATTCAAACATTTATTAGAATATCGATAAATAAATAATTAATAGCAGTCCCAAAAGTATTGTAACTGCTAATATTGTAATGAAAATATAATATGTATTTAATATAAATAAACGAAGAATTGAAACGAAAAAAATTAACAATGAAATTTTAACTGAAATTTGGAAGTGATTTTTCGGCCTTTCAAAATGTTTCAAGTAGGTATGTGATTATAAAATGATATGATATTGTTGTAGATCTAATATATTAAAATTAATATATTCTTTCTTGTTACGGGTAAGATAATGGATATTTGCAATGTTTAAACATAAAAAATATGTAGTAGATAGCAATATATAAAATATTATGTGCTTACTGCTAACAAAATTACTCCGTTCTATTTGATCCCAATAGTTATTCTTATATATTTCTCCATCTATGTTAATATCATGTTCTCGACTATATAATTTGATAATTTCCGCTATTTTACATATATTATGGGATCAATTTGTGAGTATATTATATTTCAATCACAATTATTTAAACATTGTAGAAACCTGCAAGGATTCGCTTCATATACCTAGAAGGATATGAACTAAATAGAAATATAAAATTAATTAGTAAAAAATCATCTAGAATCTAGATATACTTAAATCATCTTGAAATTACAGGACAACTAACTTGGAATTTGAATACTTTTATACTATTTTTAATCTTTCTGATATCTATCATAAAATCATAGTAGATAGTGAACTAATGGTCATAAGTTATATTAATTGGGTCTAAGTCATTTTTTAATCTTCGAAAACTCACCATCATTCCATATATTTCATTTTTATACTGTCTTGTTGTTAGAGGACCAACTATATAAAATTCGATTTATTAACAATCAAAAATTATTCTATAACTGTCTGTTAATTTCAGTTTCATATGTTTATGCAAAATTTCATAAATTAATCATATTCTTTCCTACAGGTACATCCAAAGTTATCACTTATTTTCTGAGATCATTGAGCCAAATGTATCATAATGATAATAAAGTTTGATTTTTCTCTACCCTTTTAGCAAGTACTTCCCAAATATAATAATTAAAACTTGCTTATTTCCTATAGTTATTCAGAAAATGAGTGGTAATTAATTCGGTGTATTTGTTTTATATTCATTTTAGGTGCATAAGTACATTAATTACTTTCTAGTCAATTTTATCATAGGGTAGTTATGGGTATTTATCAATTAAATATATTTTAAATGCACGTTACTTCAAGTAAATAAACGAATATATAATTGAAGATAAATTGGTTCTAATTTAATATAAGTACAATTATTTGTTAATATTTAAGAATATTGCATTGTTTAATAAATAAAATCAAAATTATATTTAAAAAAATCGTTTAGTTCTAGAATTAGATATGAAAAATATAGTGAGAATAAATTGTAAGTGTTCGTCAAAATTAAAATTTGTTTAAAAAAGTTAAAATGTTATGATTCAAGCACTTTTGGAATTTGATAGATAGTATTAGATGTTAAATGTGTGTTATCAATTTTAAAACCATTTTTTCCTTCTTTTGCTATGTTAAAGATACTTTTAATGTGGTTATGTGCACTTATATTAATTTGGCCTATTTATGTGGACTAGATAGAAAGAAATAAATTATGTATGTTTGCAGTCACCTTACATAATATACACAATAATATCGTCTAACTTCATAGACAATATAAGCACTTTACATCAGCATAAAAAGCCTTCTATGAAACCATGCCAAGTAAAATATTTTAAAATTATAATTAGTTCCGTGCTCATGTAGAAAACAACATACATTTTTTTACCTAAAATAAATAACAAAATTGATCTAATTTTGTATACACATAATATATTACTGTTGATTTAAAACATTACCTTTAGATGCAAAAATTAATAAAACAAGTAACTAAATTATTTTGTATATTATATTTTATATATTGTTTTGTAAAATTATACTTGTACTCAAAAGAAATTCGAAAAGGCAATGTTGAAAAGGCTTTAACTATTCTCATGGCTATACAGCCTTATATAAATAATTTGGTATACAAAATTGATGATGTAAAGGGCTTGTAATTTGAATTTATTTCTCTTTTAACGGCACATATTGTCATAATTGCACTTTTCAAATTATAGTAAAGAATATAGCACCTATTGTATTTTATTGTATCATTTTACATAGCTTAAGGATGAGTAAAGCATATATTCTAAAATGTATTTATTATCTGTATTAAGACATCTTAATAGCATTGTAACGGTACTTAAAGTTTCATCGTTTGCTAGTTAATAATACACAATTTATTCCAAAGATTTGTTTATTGTTTTAAAGTACAACAATTAAATTATATCATTTTAAAAACTAATCTGACTATTTATTTACTACCTTATCTTAGTTAATCCTTTCTTTGTTAAAGAGTGTTAATTAAATTTAAGTTTAATAAAAAATGGAGAAACGTTTATACATAATGGCAATGTGTCATTATTATAAATTTGTTAACAATTTTATATTGAGTAAGACGGTGAAGTATTTTCTAAAATTGTCCTCATTGGGGGATACTAAGGGTTGCAGTCATCACTGTACACTGTCCACAAAGAAAGGTTTAATATTTTAACATAAAATTGCCACCTACTTAATACTCTTAATCTTCTTTCTTTCCTTGTATATGCTTTCTTCTTGAACTGAAACAAAGGCAATAGTCAATGAATAAATTATCTGATATTTAGCAACTGTTATAGAGAAGGAAAGCTATATATTTTTCTGATAAAAAAATCTTGGACAATATAAGATGATATTCTAAGAAAAAAAAAAGAAGACCATGTGAACACACCAGTAGTACAAAAGGATGGATATTAAATATCTACACATTAAACGTCACTGTCTACTCATAAAAAGATATTAAATGTCTATTCAAGAACTCGAAACCCCTAATTAAGGAAGTAAACAATACTGCTCTTTATAGCTACTTGGAATCACTAAGAGCTACAAGACTTACTCTGGGAAGCTAAAAACTTTGGTCGGCAACTACCACATAAACCACGTCTGCATACACTCCACACCATTGGATTAGAACCGTTCAAGATAAACAGAAGCCTTTGCACAGTACCCGAGTGAAATCAATACAGCATCACTTGGTGTTATTACACCAAACGATGCCACGCCAAATATGTATAAAACAGGCATCAACTCGATTCTCAACCACGACTTTCATCCCGAAAAATTTACAAAAATATTAAGCTATTCAAAAACAATAAAGCTCCGGGGCATGACATGATTGACAAAAAGGTACTTGACTTATTGAATCACCCGGTACAAGGTCAAGGAGTACATAACAATACTATTTAACACAGTAACAAGAATTTGATACTTTCCAGACCTAAAGATATGAAATATAATAAAGTTTGAAAAACCAGGAGAACCAATACAATCTTCTGCCGATAATATCAAAGCTTCCGGAGAAGTCTCTGCTACACATAATGCCAAAAGTTATCGGAGTGTACTCAACAAATAAATAAATAAAAAGAACATGAGGCACTGGAACAAGTACACCAAGTCTGCAGTGTAATCAGAAAATCATTATGAAATATCGAAAAAAGAATATTGCTCTTCATTTTTTCTGGACATACATAAGCCTTTGACAATGTCTGGTACAAGGGTCTGTTGTACTAAATAAAATTAATAGCGAGGTAATCACACATTCTACAATATCTTAGAATCTATATCCGTACCAAGTGTGAATACGCTGATAAGTCGACTTGTATTTTTTTTGTTTTACATTAGGTGTTTATATATTTAGGTGTTTTAAATACAGTAAACTTATTGAATATACTTATGTTATCCGAAACTAAACCAACTAATCCAAGATAGATAAGATCCAACTAAAATATTATTATTTTGCAATAAAAAAATATTTAAAAACATAAAACAATAATTTACACATAAAACTCAAACTTTAAAATGACTGCCCTGAAAAAGTGACTGCACCTCAGGCTTCCATGAAATATTTGCAGGTGTACCACAGGGGTCTACGCTGGGACCAGAATAGTACATGCTGTATACTTATGATTTACCGCAACCCACATACTACAGCAAAAATCGCTGACAATACAGCTGTACTCTCCTCAAATAAATACCTGAAACAGGCTTCAGAGGTATTAGAAAACAGCCTGAATGGTATCGAAAAATGGCTAGCCAAATGAACCCTAACAGCTAGTGTATCTAAATCAGGCTCCTAAAGCATGTTCCTCAACAGTCAGCTTTAACGGTGTTCTTCTATCACAGTAATGTACCTGGTCACAATAAGGTACCTAGCCATGTACTTAAAATGGAGAAAACACATCCAAACAAACCGGAAGAAATAAACCTAAAATACAAGGGCCTGTACGGGCTACTCGGACAAAATTAAAATTTACCCAGTGATAACAAGCTGTTCATCTATAAAACAATCCCGAAACCCGAAGGCATACAGCCATGGGGATTGACCAGGGCATCCAACATTATGGTTATACAGAGAACACACACTTACATCCAGGGAATGCAAGAATTATAAGTATTATGGGATAAACATTTATTTTCACGATTTTTTCAATAGACTTTTATGCATCAAACATTGTTTGGCTCAAAATTATAGACATGCCAAACAGTTTAACATATTTGTCTATATTTTTTTAATTGACTTTTAAGAAATAAACTTTGATGTATGAATCTATCAAATAACAAATGAAAAAACAACCAGTCCTCTCTTCTAATATCAAAGTAAAATCTCTCAGTAATAAAACAGTTTTCTTATAACAAACAAAACAACGAGAAGTCATAAAAATGTAACTAAATGGATGAAAGACGTTTTTATCAATCAATCTTGCCAAGAAAGACTGAGATCTCGGGAAAACTCTTTCGAGACCAAGATTGCATTCCCTAATTACATCATAATAAATAAAACAAATATCTGATGCCCCGGTTCATTAGAACAACAGTGATCAATGAGATTCTGCATGTGGCCACAGTAAAGGAAGAAATATTGATCCAAGAAGCAAATTACAAGCAGAGACTGCAAAGGCACCTGAACCGATTGGCAGGACAATTCGCAATACCAGAAACCATACTTTCACTTAAGAGGCTGGATATCTTAGGTGAAGACTTCAATTAGCAGCATTCTTGCCAAAAACCACACACCCCATCTGCTTATAGTCGAGAGAGACAAATTGCAAATATCACAAAAATAAGTTTGACGACCTGCGTGGCTGAATGGTTACTATACCGGCCTAGGTTCGATTTACGGTCAGACAGACATCTAAATGATGAATTTAGATTTCTGATCTGGGTCTGGGATTTTTGAGTATTTGTGTATGTGTGTCTATGGCACCCACGACGGGAAAATCCTTCTGTGGGGTTATGAGTGAAGAAAGCGTTTTAAATTTAAGTCTACATATTCTATACTCACTGTATGGATCAAAGCGGATAAGCTCCAGTTTTTCTCCTAGACGTTCACGGATTGTATTGAACTTATGTCCGGACACCACACTTTCCATCAACACCATTATGTTTCTGAAAAACAATGTACATCAACATTTCATTTTGATATTTTTGATCCATGACCCATGTGACAAAGTGGTCACTATACTGGTCTGATCCAGTTTGAGTTCCAGGATCAATCTCCGGCCAAACAGATATCTGAGTGATGAATTCAGTTCAGAGTGATGATTTCTGTTCTGGGTCTGGGTGTTTGGTATTTCTATGTATCCATGGCACCCATGACATAGGAGAAAATACGGAATTATTATGCGGGATGGCATTTATGTCCAATTCACAATAAGACTTTACATGAAATTATTTACTGATCTTTGACGTGTAGCAACCAATAATGCAAACCAAACATTCGATAATGCCATGCACACCAATATATTACTTTGATCCATATTGAGGTCGATTATAGGTATCCATAGACGGTAGTAACCGCCAGGTAGGTCCCACTTACCATCAAATGGACTTGCTCAGTGCTCACAGCTTAGCACAACAATACACAGAAATATTTATAGAAAGTAATTAAATTCTACTTACTTGCTCTTGGCTTTTTTAAGTAATATGTTCGTTAAGAACATTCTTGTTACTACAACCTCAGTTTTAATTCAGATACTTATTTTAAATTGTTTTCCGACACAATACCAGGTTATAATTTTCTTGTTTGACACTTAAGACATTTCTCTCTTTGATTTTGACAAATTGAAATTGTTTGTGATTTGCTTGGAGGAATGACAATTCCTCCAAGATTTGTGTTGTTTTGACGTTTGTCCTCCTCCCGTTCTCCTTGACTCCTCTATTGTCATTGGTTCTAAAGATAATAAAGTGAGGCTAAAAGGAATGAATCCAAGGACATATTTTTTAATTTTATTAATTACATTAAAATAATAAATAAAAGCGTACAATATCTACTACTACTACTAATAATCATCACTAATCATATACTACTAATCATCAATATTCAACAAGCAAATTTAATAATATTTTTTTTATGTTTTAAAGTGATTTCCGGCATATTCATATGTAAATAATTACTACGAAATTTAATTAGCTACACCTGTTATTCCTTGCCTTTACTTATCATATCGGCTTTTTCCGTCAAGTTCGATTAAATTCTATCGAAAAAAGTTTAATTTAAGATTTTTTATCACTTGTGTAAAAACAGAAAAAACAAAGACTTATCTAAATATATACTGAAACAGGTATATCTTTAAAATATAAGTCTTTTAACCGAATACAAACGTGACCAAATATATTAAATGGATAAAATTTTCTATGTCATAGTTTTTCATAAGCCTTACAACACTGTAGGTCATAGACAATCACATACTGTGAAAAATACTGCCTGAAGTGCCACGTACTGAAATAAAAAAATATTCTTGACAATAACCGTAAAATTAAAACACGTGCAATGTTTTATGAAAAAGTTAGTTTAAAAATAAATTAAGCAGTTTAAATAAGGGATAAGTATTATGGTGGATGTAATTTGGATTTCCCATAATATTTTACACAATATTCGCGCGCAAGTCTGGTAACATTTGAACAACAAACTTGTTCGTGTACGGTGTGAGTGATGATGAACTTGTGAACCGGCGTTACTGTTGGCGTTTTCGTGCATTTAGATTTTTTGTGTTAGTTCTTTGTTCGTTTTCCACGTCCCAAATGAAATAACCGAGCCCTATCAGTGTTAGTTTCGTTAGTATTTTGTTTTCCGTAGTGTAGTTCGTTCAATAAAAGAACAATGATAAAAAACGAAATGAGCGTAGAGAATGGCGGCGGCGACGCTAATTCCAATGTGTCACCGACCAAACTCATGGTCAACTATATCCCCGAGCTGATGACCCGGGACATGATGTACGCGCTGTTCTCGGCCATGGGCAAGATCGAGAGCTGTAAGCTGATCGCCAACCGGGGCTACGGGTTCGTCGAATACGAGAAACACGAGGACGCGGAGAAGGCGCGAGTCGCTTTCAACGGCCTGCTCATGCAGGGCAAGACCCTCAAGGTGTCGTTCGCGCTCCTCAACCCGGAGAACAAAGTGAGTCACAAGCCGGACACCGAATCGAATCTCTACATAAGCAATCTACCTCCCGACATGACGCTCGAGCGGCTCAACAGCGTATTCAGCCAGTTCGGACACATCACCAACAGCCGGGTGTCGCAGGGCATCGGCTTCGTGTGCTACGAGACGCGCCAGCAGGCCGAGGACGCGATAACGCACATGAACGGCCAGACGCCCATCCCCGGCGCGGGCGCGATCGTGGTGAAGTTCGCCAACAAGCCCAACTCGAACAAGAACCCGCCGCGGCCGTCGCAGCGCAGCAACGTGGCGGCGGCGCCGCTGGCGTACAACGGCGCGCCGGCGATGTTCAACGGCTCCACGCCCACCTTCAACGGCACCAACCTGAGCGCGGCGTTCGGCGCGCGCCCCGCCGCCTTCGCGCCCGGCTTCCCGCAGGCCTCGCCGCCGCCGCTGCTGCCCTCCCCCGGTAAAGCTCTACCGTTTATCAACAAGGGCCAGCAACGGTTCAACCCCATGGCCGCCACCAACCACTCGCCGCTGCCTTTGATCGGTGCGCCGGCGAGTCCCGTGCCGCTGCTGGGCGCGCCGGCCGCGCCGCACCAGACCACAGTGTACGTATACAACATCGGCGAGGACACCGAGGAACTGGCGCTCTGGCAGATCTTTGGCCCCTACGGCGCTATCGACTCTATCAAGGTGATCAAGGACCCGGAGACCAAGAAAAATAAAGGGTTCGCCTTCGTTAACATGCGAGAGTACGATGAGGCCGCGATGGCCATCCAGGCCCTCAACGGCTACACGCTCAACGGTCAGGTTCTATCGGTTAGCTTTAAGACTCAGAAGAGAAGTAATTAGGAGTTTACGGACGTTTCGAACGCCGTCTCGTTGTGATGGTTCCGAGGCCGAAAGCTTAAAAAGATTTCATTCCAATCTCAGAATATTTTTGTAGTCGAGACGCGAGATCCTCTATGTGCATTTCAGATTAGTCTCTAAGTATTTTTGTAAGATTTGAATAGTTTTATACTGGTGAGAGCGCCACATGACTACCTGTGAGTTTGTTGGCTTGACAGTATCCTATATGTGTACTTTTTATCGTATGATATGGTATTATATTATGTGACTATGTATGGACCTGTCGCACTATGTATTGCCCGGGCGCGCAGGGCCCGCCTGCCTGTCCCCTTGCGCCGCCTACACCCTCCAGGTATTTTATTTTGTGTAAAGCAACCATTGTATGTTTTTTTATCTTTAATAAATTTCATGTTTAAATAGAGTGTATTGTATATTCTCTTTATTTTTTTCTATATACATTCCCCTCCTCTCCTTATTTTCTTACATAGTATACGTAATCCATAATAAGTATAGTTTATTTGTGGCAGTAGTGTTAACATGTACATAATATTTAATAGTGTGTATTGTACGTGGGCAGGTCAGCTGTGTAAATGCTTATATTGCATGTTGTGTAGTAGAGCAGGAATGTGTTTTTATTTGTTTATGATACCTCAGGTTTATGATCCCAGTTATTGTATTATTTTTCGTTATTAGTATTTTGATGTTGCGCGATACAAAGTCATGCCTTCAAGTTTCGGTAATCTCATGTTTCGAGTTGTAAAATTAATCTGTCCCGCCTCGAGGCCGTCCCGACGTTTCGATGTAAAGTTAATATTCATAAACTCAAAGGCTTCCCTCGAACTCGACTCGAAAATTTATACGGTGACGTGTGAGTAGGTGTAAAAAAGGCGACATGGTATGTAAATGTTAATTAGCAGAGTACTGTTATCTGTGCGTTGTACGTAGGAAGCCGATAAGATAACTAAACTGCACAGTGGTCCAAAAAGTAACGTTCGAAAAAAGCTGATACGACACTGCCACAAGTCAGCCCAATGTGCCTAGTTTTAGTGCCTGAATTTGGGATAATGAGTGAAATAATTAGTGCGTGCGTACTCCTCGTGAATGTGGTGAGTAGTGTGATTTATAAAATTATTTTATCTGATGTAATCGTAAAGATTTTTCAATGTATATTTCCTAAGGTACTGTCGAACGAGGCGACCGAATCGCTATCGCTTGATCCGGTGCCCATAAATCGTTTAATTTCATGCCGTTTTATTGCGATAAACGCGCGGCCGCCGACGGTGCGCTGTGAACTGTTGGTGTAAGGATAATCTATGTGGACGCCGGTGTTGGCAAGTGCGGTAATCTAGCCGCCAAGCGAATAGTAATCGCTGAGCAAGCTATTGATTTTTGAGTCCATAACAATGTCTACGTACGCGGCGGTACAAGCGGTTCGCAGACGGGCAGTCCACGGGCTGGGATTCATCTGTCCTTCTCAAGGGCACCGTCTATAAATATTTTCGTGTAGGTACTCATGTTCCGTCGACCTCCCTCGTCCTTTTGCGTAGACGGCTTCGCAGACTCGAATTTTAAGCGAAAAGGTTCAACATTCTCATAACAAAATAATAAATTGCGTTCTCGGAGTAAATCGATAGGAGCGAGAACTTATAGAATGAATCTACTTTGAATTTATTTACGTATTCTTTAAAAGAATTTAGGTATCCATCTGGTCAATAAGTGTAATTATTATAAGTTATTCGACTATTTTTCTATAATGAAGTCGAACTGAAGAAATTAAATATCTCGTTCTTAGAACTTGATTATGGAATAAAATATCTAGGTACGCGCTTAATTTGTCTTTGATTTTTATATTAATGTAATAAGGAAAATAAATTACGGAAATTTTAAACCTCTACTCGCTAATATTTTTTCTTTTTAAGTAAACAGATAAGGTACAGAATAACAAGGTTAAAAGGATGCCTTCGACGCACCTGCCCAAATGTGTGTAAAGAATGTTCATTAATTGACTTAATGTGTCTACAGATACATAATTTATTATTATAATACAGGATTGAATGGTGGATTTGCTAGATCCGTCTGATATTTAATAAAAATACATGTTTTCAGATAATTTTATTATTCACATAGGTATTTTTATTCACTTACGTCATGTTCGTTTGTCTATCAAAATTCAAAAGTGCAACAAGTAGTTTATTAAATGATTACCTCAAAAATAATAAGTTATAATACATACACATACATTGATAATAAAATTTAGCAAAACTCTATACCTTGATTAAACAGATAAATATTAATAATTATCTGTTGAATTGTATTTTGTTTAAAATATGATGGGTATCTCAGTACCTAATCACGCAGATGGATCTTAGGTTAAATAAACTTATGTATCAATGTAACAATAATACACTGCCAAAATTCGTAATCTTAACAATAACATGTACTACCAAATTAAAATCTGACACATAACTAGGTAGACACATTCTTAAGGAGTTTGTGTATTCATTTAATAATTAGAATGAGTAATTAAAATTTTATAGGTTTTGTTTTAAATCAATTTAAGTATCAATTTTTCATTAATATTCTTTGTTACACACAAAATATTTTTAGTTTTACAAAGAATAAAATTCATTAATTTTACTTCCATTTATGGAGGCTTTATTTAGACTAGTCCTAGGTCATAATATAGCATCGCTAGATATTTCGGGGTAAACACTCACTCAGTGGTATACTTTACTTGGTATGAATTATTTACGATTAGAAATTTTGTCAAAATTTGTTTAACCGCAACAAAAAGAATATTATACCAAAACAACTAATTTAGTTAATTTACGTGAACAAAAACATCGGTTAGACTTATTTCATACATACCTAGTAGAGGTAGATGTATTGATTATGAAACAATATATTTGCGTAAGGTGCATATTGTTAAATTTGTCAAAATTCGACATTAACTTTTAACAAAATAAATAAAGTTTTACTAGCTTTCTACTCTTCGGAGTAACAAGTCATTAACCAACAATGAATCGTAAAGAGTTTATTTTTGTCTAACAGTTTACATACACTAGCACTAAACGGGTAGCAACTGGGCACCGAACCAGCTGTTAATTTTAACAAACTGCCGCTAAACTTGTAAAATAATCAACACTATATTAGTAACTAGTTGATCCCCGCGGTTTCCCCCGCGTTTAAAAAGTAAAAAAGTAATAATATTTAAACAAAAATGTCATCCCGCTCTCCAGCGACGAAGCGCGCATGCGCGTAGAGCATGCGCTAATGGATTGTTCAAAAACTAAAGTAGCCATGTTACGCCTTAGACCTTCAGCTATCTTCCAGTGAAAGTCCCGTTTAAATCGGCCCAGCCGTTTAGAAGATTAGGTCAGCCAAACAGAAAGAGAAAAAAATATAACATTTTCGTCATAGGTATACTTGCATATGCATTTAGCAAAATAATGTTATTTTGAAATCACAAACAGACACTTCAATTTATTTATGTAGATATACACTCGTTTGTTCTTACGTTTGTACAGCATAAGCGTTCATGTGATCAGAATTTTAAAGTCTAGGCTAAAAGGTGAGCTATATATTCCGTTGACATCTACACACATTAAACTTGGTAGATGCGTGCAGTGGCACAATAAGTAGTATTATTTAACACAACGTGTATTGACATATTTTAAACATAAGACCGCACGAACACTGGCTACACCTGTTAAAATATTGTATGGAAAAATATGATTTTGTCCGCCACGATCGGTCTGGCACGTTTTGTCTGTAGATGATAAATGAGTCCTAACGTAACTTGTATTAAAAAAAATCAGTAAAAGTAGAATTAAAAAGGGGTAGGGTTTTTTGGAAAACGAAACATTGTGTTATGTTTCAAAGCACACGATTAACATGGGGTATGGTTAAAGTCTAAACCTGAAATTACGTTGACATCTAGCAAAACACGTATGAGTTTTAACAACCCTCACACTTAACTTACTAGGGATGCTCAGTGGACTGACAGGAAATCAATGATACATCATGCTAATGTCCACATTAAACATGTCATAACAACGATTTTTGCTTAGCAACATGTTCCAATGTAACAGGCAACATTACGTAGGAGGCAAAAAAAAATCAAGTTGGATTAAAATTATTTAAAATGATTATTAATTTGACTGCTCACATATCGTAATCATTTTAAATTATTTTGCAGGAAAAAACTGAACAAGGACGCGATTTGCGCGAATTGTTGTACCGTATGTTAGTCAGGATAATTTACGCCCACTTATTTGAACGGCGCCTACCTAGCTGTGGATCTATTTTTGTTGTCGACACTAGTGTACGAATCCTCGACACGTCAATCCGTCGATTAATGTCAATTAATAAAACGTGGATGCCACGTATGCGACACTTCCCATCAGATAAAACTATTTGCAGATCGTTGGCTTCCCCACAAAACATAAAAACATTTTTTTGATTTCCACTTGCTACTTTGACGACCCGTGTGGCGGAACGGTTACCATACCGGTCTGACGCGCAATGGGTCCCGGGTTCGATTCCCGGTCGGACAGACATCTAAATGATGAATTTCGATTTCTGTTTTGGGTCTGGGTGTTTGTGTATTCGAGTATGTGTGTGTCCATGGCACCCACTACATGGGAGAAAATCCTGTGGGACTATGAGTGTAGAAACGGTTTTTTTACTAGCACTAGTCTTAATAAAATTATAGATTCTCAAATTATTCTACTAGTACCTACGTTGTATATGAAATGCCTTTTCACGTAAAGTAATGTGAATTTTGATGTGTACATGGGACGTTATCCATTTATCAAAACGAAATGTTTGCGTAACATTCAAATTTCCTGCTCGACTGCTTTAGGGGGTAGAGAGGGGTCTAACACACGGTCCTCGCAGGCAGTTGTTACGGCAGGGGCAACCAATAAGGTGCAAAAAAAACTGCCTATAGCATTCATATTATTGTTACTTAATTCAGTTGAAAAGTAATCGCTCTTTCTTTACTCTTATATAGAAAAAATCTATACACTTTTTGATGAATGAATAAGATGGATTTGTCCGTGACTCCGTGTCTAATTTCAAAATAACTGCCAATTTTTTTATTTGCCTGTTGGCGGGTTTCCAAAGTATGAATCATTTTTTTTATTATAAGGTATAAGTTTGACAAACATTTATGGGGATATCGAAGAACCATATCCCTTCTGTAAGTTTAAACCATTTAAAAATGAAGTGAACGTATTTCCTTATATACCCTATGGTAGGATGTGTACTACATCTTTAATGTTAAAATTATAAATACCAACACAGATGTGACTGTCGTGGTTAGGGAAGTTTCCAAAATGTTACTATTTTTTCATTTTTCGGTAATTGGGTCAGTCCTGTGGAATTTTAGATTTGTTTACAATTCTGGACAGGTAAATAAACAATTCACAACTGTTTTTTTGTAATTGAAATCATTGAGATTAGTCAATGCTAACAAAGATTTGGAACATTTGAGATACATAATGATTATATAGTAGTAGGTTCGTTTTGCCCTCCGTAGATAGGAGCTTCTTCGCTTTGACCTGCTTAAGTCGGATTTCACACCAAGGGACCACTACTTTTCAGTTTTTATTACACATTCGATTCCGTTAATTATGTAAAAAATCCTAAGAAAATCATTATTGATCTCTCTCCTTGTTTTCTTCAAAAAATGTTAAGTGTGTGATTTTACCATACCTATTTATGATTCAGGACAGCAGTATTATGATATGACTAGGTAGTGTAACAAAAACGAGCATGTAGTCTACCTGATAGTAAGTGACCACTACCGCTATTGATTGTCTGTAGTCAATCCTAGATAAAATTAGGGGTATTACCTTAGGTGGGCCACAGATGCATTGCTACTCCTGAGGATTAAGTTATAACACATCTCTTATACTACATTAAATTTGAAGGCTGTGAGATTAAGTAAAAGTGAAATGCCGTTTTCCAATATAGTTCCTCGGGATAGCAACGCCAATAAGTGTCTATCACTTTACCCGACCTCAGATAGAACTCATCCTATGGAAAGTTCAATACTGACGTCGAATAGCGACATTGCACGCTTGTTATTATCATTTTCATAATAAAGACTAAAAACGTTCGTAATAGACACTATATTGACCGCAAATGTCCCAATGTCTCGAGGGAATGACCGGCGCGAATTGGCCCGTCCACATAATTGTTTAGTGCGCCGAGCTATGTAAATGCACTAAGGACTAAAGATGCTCATATCACCGTTAGCTAGGGCATTCACCGTTTTTATCATGCTATGTGCAGTTTCGTGATAGGGCTAGCAAAAATATATTAACCCTTATCATTCATTTATTGAACTCTAAAAGTTAATTGCAAATATAATAGTTTTTTTCCTACGATTACGCACGTATGGTTATTAAAGATTAACATAAAATATTGTTCAATACTACCTTTTGTAAAAGTCTGTTTTGTACCTCGATAGCCCTACTTATGGGGTAACAACAAAACTTTGCCAGTTTATGTCTACATTGAAAGTGGCAGACGTAAGCCGAGGGCCGAGGCAGACAAGATTATTATATTATTCTTCCACACAACTTGTATTGTATTTATATGTACCGTAACACTACCGCAGACATGGATGGGCCGTACCTGTCAAAATGGTGAATAGAATTATTTCATCGATGTATGTCGACCGACCGACGACCCGTGTCGCGGAGCGGTCACCATACCGGTCTAACACGCAATGGGTTCCGGGTACAATTCTAAGCCAGACCGATATTTGAATAATGAATTAAAATTTTTGTTCTGATTCTGTTCGTGTCTTTTTGGGTATCCATGGCACTCGAGAAACACTTAGTGTAAAAAGGTAACTCCTAGTGTAGTTAAAGGTGGTAGAACTCTTTGTAGTTCGACTCCGGCGGCACCAACGCCACACTTATTTCAGCCTTATAATAGCAGTTAAGCACTGCTGTGTTCTGGTTTGAAGGGTGTGCTTAGACATACTCTACCGAGGCGTTCCAGCTCAGTCCTCAGAGGCAGCAACGCATCTGTGGTCAACCTCAGGTAGGACCTTAATCTTATCTGGGGTTGATTACAAATGTTCATGGGCTGCAGTGGCCACTTACTGTCAGGTGGACTGCATGCTCGTTTGCTACTTCGATCATATAAAAAAGTGTGGGGCTGGTGTAGAAGTCGTTATTCATTTATTTATTTGTATTGTATTGATATAAGTAGACCTCCGCGTGTTAGTATCCGCGTGTTAGTTTGACGACCCGGATGGCGCTATGGTTAACACGCCGGAGCGCTAATCCGAGGGTCCTGGGTTCGATTCCCAGCGAGGCGGAAATTTGAAT
>DWPV01000722.1:0-25456 GCA_018251915.1 Urbanus proteus proteus | reverse complement strand
ATGATTTTCATTATATTTACACTTCAGTCAAGTAACACACATTGCCCAAACTTACCACTTAACATTTCTTATAGTTATTTCCACTGACCCCACTATAAATGTATTCTAAAATATTTTTTCTTTCTCCAGAGCCAAACTTCGTTGGATCATTCGACGTGGGTGAATACGTCCTGTTCTTCTTCCGAGAGACTGCTGTGGAGTATATCAACTGTGGGAAGGCAGTGTACTCCAGGGTAGCCAGGGTCTGCAAGAGAGATACTGGCGGGAAGAAAATCCTCCGCCAGAACTGGGGTACGGATCTGAAAGCAAGACTTAACTGCAGCATACCAGGAGAATTTCCGTTTTATTTCAATGAAATCCGTAAGTAAATTTGCTTAAAAAAATAAGGGTTAACATACATAAAAGCGGTATTGCGTAGTGTCACGACGCAAGGCGCTACTGAGCATTGAGTTGCCGCGACGCATAGCAAAGCACTTAGACAATTTTTAAGCAAACGCTTAAATACGCTGCGTGAATCACACAAATTTCAGCATTGCAACGGGCGGCATCGCTTTTATGTGAGGCGGCCCTAACTTCACACGGCGATTCTAAGCCTCACTCAAAATTAAGACAGTTTTCAGAATGCAAAAGGGTTTTAACCTCCTAACTTAAATCCTATAAACCTTACATATTACATGACGATAATCTTAAGAACATTTCCATAATAAAACAGTTGCGTTTACTAAATATAACCAAAATCCAAATGCTATATAAGCTAAATATAGGTTAACGATGTAAGTTTAATCGTAAAGTTTGAAACTCCAACAATAAAATGAAATGGATAAGTCCCCGCAAACGCCTCCGAATACCGCATTTTATATTTATGTAATTGCTTTTTAAAAACTTCCAGCTTTGTAGCTTTATAAATACTTTGCATACGTAATTGGAGTTTAGATGTTATCAAAAAATTGGTAGGTACTTGTGTCACCCACGTATGTAGGATAAAACTTCAGTTCAGTTGGCACTTAGTAAAACGTACCTGAAAGATCTAACTTTCCTCTGCTTTTTCAACTTACATTAAACAGGCTCTAGCAGATTTTTAGTCGGTACACATTTGATAAGACTAGTGGTAAAACCACGTTGAAACTGCTATTTTGTATATATGTTTTTTTT
The DNA here is from genome assembly GCA_018251915.1 of Urbanus proteus proteus. Classification (NCBI taxonomy): domain Eukaryota; kingdom Metazoa; phylum Arthropoda; class Insecta; order Lepidoptera; family Hesperiidae; genus Urbanus; species Urbanus proteus. Next base: position 24,304 of record DWPV01000722.1, on the reverse strand, counting down.
AAGTTGCATTTTATATTTTCAATTAAAGTTCACGAAATATCGTATGGAGCTGAATAGGTAGTAGTCAAAACTTCTTAAAAAACTCTTGTTTCATTTTTTAAATTAGGTTTGAAATTCCCTTACAATGCAAATCCTCTCTCAATAATGACTACTTGAGAAAAGCGGTTTCATTTTTTATAAACATTATACAGATTTAAAAGTTATTGATATAAACATAAATATTATTCGTGAAATAAGTGAAATTAGAGAAACACTACTTGAATACGTAATCTTGTCCCTCGGATGTTCACAGACATCAACAAAAGTTTTCCAAACACCATAACTTTCTCCCCAATCCCAAACACACAAACATCGGCTGTCAATCTCGGGCAAACATTTCACTTGGAAATTCAATAGTGCATAGCAGGATTTAAACGACAAAAGTCTAGCCAATTCCTCGTTTCTCCCCGAAGCCTTCCTGTTAGGGATGGTGATCTGAGATCGATTAATGTAAGTATCGATTTGCAGGCAAAAAATCGATCATTTAAACCGATAAGCACTAGTTCGAGATCGAGAGATTCAGTGAATCGATATTCACCTTTTAATCGACACTAGATTTTTTCCACTCTGTTTTCGATTGTAACAACCTTTGTTTTTGATTGAAATAGAATTTGAAATAGAAATATAAAAAATGATGTTTTAGAAATCAATCGATCAAATTACGTTAAATTATCATCAATTCAAAAATCGATCTTTTCGAAAAGAATCGCCATCCCTACTTCCTGTTACGTTCATCTAATATTAACGTGCCGTTCGCTTGCCACGGTTTTTGACGCGCCCTCCACTGCATTCCCTGCATAACTTATGAGATTGTAATAGAAACACTTCCACTGTTAAGTATTTCTGCCTCTATTTACATATCCGTTTAGACGCCATTAGCGCGCGAAGGGGCGCTAATCAGCTGTGTGTTGACGTTAACGTTGGATTTCGATTTGTTATTCTGGTTTAACTTATTCTAACTTGATTATATCTTAACATTTTAACAAACGTTTCTGTGTGTTTATTGTATTGTACAACTTACGCTAGCCATCGAATTGGATATTTTACAACTTGCAACGATAAATAAATATCTTTGGTTCACAGTTATATTTCTTAATCAATGGTTTGAGCCTCTAATTTTCGAAGTTACGTGCAAATTAGAAATAATTGACACTAGTTTAACAGTAAAAGAAAACATAAAAAAGCCTACGCACAGAGAGAGAGAGAGATTATAGACTTACAAGGACAAGTAAACAAATAGAAACCTATACCTGAAATATGGAGTCGTGCAAAAGTAGTTTTCTTAATCGTGGTTGTACAAAAATAATTGGTATATACAAGTTTGTGGGTTAACAAATAAAGAAACAGAGGTACAATGTACCGTCTTATCGTGACGCATTTAAATAATAAAGCTAAACATGTGTATTTATAGTCCGCACGCGTCGGGCTTTCGTTTGACAACTGTTTCGTGTTTTGTTTGTAAATTATGTTCTTGCTTTTTCCCAAAACATCGCTTTACGCCTTCCTCATATTTAATACGGACATTATTTATGGGCTCGTCAGCTCTTAGCACAAGTAAGCCTGTGTATCTTCACTTATTCTTCGTGGTCTACCCATTACTGTTCTATTAGGCTTGTCTTTGTACCACGCTGGCCAAGTGCGGTGGTACCGGTAGAGTCGGTAAGCTTCACAAACCTCAGAAAACATTATCTAAAATCTTAAGGTGTGTAGGTTTTTATCGTCAAAAACACCAAAAAAAAACTTTTTTAAGAAGCATGTAACTTCTCCATGAATAACCTGGGCAAAAAATATTCGATTCTCGAACACTTAAGTTGAGTGATTTAATATCCAACCTGCTGTCACTGTCATAGATATGGTTGCTATATATACTATCTGATAATTTTATACGAAACTATAAGTTATTCAAATTCCACTGTACTTTACATCAACATAAACTAGTTTCCAAGTTTAATTGTTATAACAACTTTTGGTGACGTTGAAATATAAAGTTTAGGACAATTACTATAAATTGATAGCCGAGTCGTGCAACTTTGGATAACTAAGAGCAGATTTGCCGTGATGGTACTCAATTATCCACTAGTACCCCACTTTAAAGCCACTTACAAATATTGGGATCGTATTTTAAGTGCTCTCTAAATTTTCATTATGTCCTTAGAAAATAAATTTAAAGACATCTTCTTTTGAAAACACGCTTGATTATGGCACTACTTATATTACCCGACTGCTTTAGAAAGAGAGTAATGTTTTTGAGCGTATGTATGTCCATTTCTGTGGCTCGCCCTACAGCCCAAACCGGTGGACAGATTTAAAAACATGAGGTCGTTGGATTCCTTCCAATTGTCATAATGGTATAGGTTATACAATTTTTAAATACATATGGTGCCTGAAAAGTGAAAAAAGAGGCGTTAAGCCGTCGAGGATTTGTTTATAAGATAATATTACTAGATGTAGACATAAAAACATGACCACTACCTATTAGCAATATGTGTTGTCCAAATATAAGTACATAAATTAATTGTATTAATTTCAATATAATAAACATATAAGCTAATATTCCTACATGTAGATTCAACAATTCGAGTTCATCGGGTCTCTAGGGAGACATTTAGAGATGAAATATGATATACCCGTACTGTCTAGTACCTATCTTATACTACAGATATTCAAAGCTTTAATTAATTTAAAGAACTCTATTTAAAGGTCTCTTAGCGGTTATGTTAAGGACTCTATGGAGCATCATCCCGCCTATTTCTGTCTTAACATGTTCAAAGCGGTTAAGTATATCTTTGATATGAATTTGAGAGTTACAACATCCTCAGGGGTATTTGTATGACTTCATATGAGACGTTTGTCCTATTTGAGTTTGATTTGATTAAGATTGTCGTAGGCAGCGATTTCTCCTATTTGTGAAGGTTTTGAACTGAAAGGATACTTCTGACACTTTTTAGAGACGCAAAGCCTAGGGAATCTCCAAGTATCAATCAACCCATTTTAAGATGTACGCTTGAAAGGGGTAAATGGGTATTTTTTTATAGTTTGCACGTGCGAAGTTACGGAAGCTACTATTTACTATATTAATTAAAATTATCCTCAACAGAGAGCATCTACAAAGTGCCGGGAGATGACAGCCGGTTCTACGGCGTGTTCACAACAGCTTCCACCGGTCTGATGGGGTCTGCGATCTGCACGTTCACCATATCGGATATACACAAGGCGTTCGAGGGGAAGTTCAAGGAGCAGGCCTCGTCCAGCTCCGCGTGGCTGCCGGTCATCAGCAGCAGGGTGCCTGAACCCAGGCCCGGGACGTGTGTCAATGATACTTCTTCGTTGCCTGATACCGTCCTTAACTTTATCAGGTAAATATGGAATTATTGGTTTTTTAATATGATATAGGTATATGACCTATAAAAATATACAAAATCAGTATATAAACCAGGGTTATTATTGAGATTACTATGTATTTTTTTAAGTAAATCAAATTGGATTTTATAGAAATATTAATAGGTATATAACTTTATTTTAAGACATTAACATTTCAATAAAAATGTTTCACACTTAATATGTTTTACAGTGTCACATAAATATACAGAAATGCTACGAAAACACTGTTTTAAATAATAACACAACAAAAAATACAATTGTGAAACAACATCCAAAATCTATGAAATAAAAACACGTAAACTATGCTAACGACGACAGAGCGTTGATTTGCAAAAATGTCTCTTTTGAAAAACAAAGCGAAATAATGAATGTATTATTCGTACCAACGGGAATTAGAACATGAACAAAGTTGACAATTGTCATTTAAAAACGTGAAACACGAATCCGCTCGGAGTCTCCAGCGATTCCAGAATTTCACCCTCATTGAAATCCACAGGCACTTTTATCTGGCGACACGTCCTGTTAATTATCCGACGCTCTCGCCCCGAGAGTGTTCAATTATTTTTTTCCCACTTTTTCACGATCCTCATGTGGAAACGTTGAGATTTTAACACTCCACCTGAACCAGTCTGGAAATAGTACACGGAAAATTTTATTTGCGCCAGATTGAAAAATTGTAATTAAATGAGTGTGCAATTTTTTTGTTGACGCAAACGCTTTATCTATAGTATCAGTGCGGCGCTATCGCGGTGTCGCCTTGCTATATTACAGTGTTAAAGCCTTTTGTGGTTCAACTCCGACAACACCAGCGCCACACCTATTTCTGCCTAATAATAGCAGTATAAAAAAAATCAAAATCATTTTTTTTTTATTATTAATGTTTTGGGTTGTTACATAGTATAAAGCTCTGCTATGTTCTGGTTTGAAGGGAGACATACTTATCCGAGGCTCCCAAGTAGGACTATGATCTCATCTGGGGTTGCCTACAAATGTCCATGTGGGCAATGACCATTTACCATCAAGTGAGCTCCTTTTTTGCTTGCCACCATAAAAAATAACGCATTTTTTTGTTGACGCAAACGCTTTATCTGCTGTCGGTGCGGCGCTATCGTGGTGTCACCTTGCTATATTGTTATCGACACTAGTAGAATTTCCGACGCCGTCCCTCGCCGGCTTCCTCTTTATCTAACCTTTGCAGTTTACACACAAAGCGAAATGCACATTTGAATTTTAACAACGCGGTACTGAATTCTGATAGAAGTGGGAATGTAGTTTACAATACTTATGTGTTTTATAATGTTTCGTTTTACAATTGGTGAGCTATCTATTGTAAGTTACTTATCTCTGTAATTATAATCAATTTATTATTTTGATAACGTTATATACACTTGTAATTTATACACGTGTATTTTAAACAAAATAAAGTGGTATAGTTTGACTCAGGACGCAATTACGTCACACTTGTGCCTCATAACAGCAACATTAAGTGCTGTTATGATCTGGACTGGCACTATGTTATGGTAACGGAAACATACTCATCCGTTTCAACTTAGTCCATAAGAGTAGTAACGTATCTGTAACCATCCTCATGTCCTACCACTCTGTCCTTCTCTGATATTATAGGAAAGTATACTACTCTTCCACTTACTATCAGGTGAATTCATGCTCAATAGCTAATCCCATATAATAACGAATGCCTTTATCCCCAGATCTCATCCACTGATGGACAGCGCGGTGTCCCACGAGAACGAAAAGCCCATATACTACAAACGGGACCTGTTCTTTACGCGGCTGGTCGTGGACCGAGTGAAGGTGGACATGATGGGACATCAGCTCGACTACACAGTGTACTACGCTGGCACCAGTGAGTATACGGCTTTAATATTCTTAGAAGGGAACAAAGAAGCTCAAGAAGTAATCGCTTGAAACTCTGTCTCTTAGATGGGAACAAAGAAGAAGCTCAAGAAGTAATAGTCGCTTGAAACTCTGTCTCTTAATCGGGTAGTCCGAGAGAAGAGAATATAGCGGTGGTTAACACTGCTATTATATGAGATTGAGACATAATGTAGAGGTAGTGCTGCCACGATTGAATTCATTTACTACGTATCTACCTTCAATAAATAGTTGTAGTAGTAATTATAATAAAAAGTATTACCTAAATTAAAAAAGATTAGTATCTACCTGAGTCAGTCGAAATATATCATTGATAGAACCACTCATAAGTTAGCAGCTTCAGATTAAAATGTAGGTACTAAGTAGCGAACATTGTTGCATTTACTGCAAAACTCAATATAATGGCAATTTGTAAGTATGAATTCACTACAAATGTTTTTAACTATATTCAAAAATCAAGTATAATATTTACAATGTCATTGCATACTCCTATTGTATAAATTAATTAAGAACGAACACGAACTTTTGGACTATCATTATTTCTCAATATTGCGTTACAAATATAAAATTAAAAATGAATATCATATTTAAATAAACGTTATAATTAAATTTAATCCAACATTACATTTTTCATTAAGAATCCAATGACCCAACAAAATCCGAACACAAACAAAGCAATTCTTGTAAATTTTAAATTCGTCGACGAATGAATATTTGAGTCTGAGTATTTCGTCGAAATAGCGTTCCCGACTAATCCTGCATCTTAAAACACTACGAAAGTATACTGTTACAGAGCAATTTATTCGACGGTTGACTGAAAAATCTCATTTAAGGTGTTTAATAGCAGGTATTTTATTACTCGGCTCTTAATAACCTGCTGGTACCTGCTTAATAAGACAACGAGTCAAAAATTATTGACCTAATTTGTTCATAGCGGATAAATCTTCGCTTAATGCGGCGGAAATTAAAATTTTCTTAGTAGGATCAAAGCTGATAATAAATCTCTACAGTGAATATTATATTTTAAACAAAAATGAAAGTGTTTTTAATAATAACAAATAAACTAAAACGAAGATTTTACTAAACAAAAATAAAAAGTATTTTGTAAAATATAAAATAGTTAAAACGAAGTTTACTACGTTAAGAACCATTTTCGGTAAAGTCATATGGTGTATAATTAATGAAATAATATAACTAATTTTATATTATTTTTAATAATTTAAAGATCAAAGTACTTTTCATCATTTAACCAAAATTGCTAAAATCACCGATTTTTATTCTCTAGATTACAAAATATAGTAAAGTATGCATGTACATATATATAGCCAGCTAATGGTCGTAAGATAATAAATCTGAGCAACAATTATCATATATTTGCCAAAGTAACATTGTATTTGACATTTAAAATGACTTTTGAGATGATTGGTGACCCGATTATTCGGGGAACAATCAGCGGGTCCCAAAACTCAAACGGAACCCGAGAACAATCACGAAAGGATAAAATTTCATAAAAGCGCACGAATTAAAAAATGCCTGCGTACTGGGAAATTAAAAGTGACGGCGAGTGAAAGTGGCACAAAGGCCATAATTCGTCGCACCCTGGCCGCCCAGCGCATGGATTCTCCGCACCATCCCTCCCCTAAAGCCTGGCGCACATTATGGCAAACCCTATCGCAACGCATTGCATAAAAAAAATCCGCCTATAACACTTCAGTTCATTTTTTATAAGCTCAATACGTTTTGTTTGACGATGCGACCTGTCTTTAGTGAGCGATGGTTCATACAAAATGTACTAAAGTATGGGCGGATTTTCGTCACGCGATGCATTGCGATGCTGCCTGCCCTAATGTGCGCCAGGCTTAATATACATTCAAACGAAACATCGGATTTAGTTCAAAACACGAAAAACCGATTACACGTTCATTGTTTGTATCCACGCCTGGAGCACCTATACTCTTTAACACTTTTTGTCAACTTCCAATTTATTAACTTTTAAAAGCTCGCACTAAAGCTTTTAAGCCCCATACACGTACATGGTGTCTAGTGTCGGGAGATTTTCGTTTCCCGCAATAACAATGCGACCATGGATTTTCATACTGTAGCTATCTTTTTTAAAAATGAAAACCTTAAATTTAAAATACTCGAAAGTAGTCTGAGTAACAAAAGGAAACAAAAAATACAGCTTTTTACGTACAGCAACTAGTACGTATTTTGAAACGAAAATCTGGAATTCAATAAAGTCTAGCACTACATCATGTCCACAAAAAGTAAAGCGAATGTAAGTTTAAATTAACAAACGCTCATTTCATTGTCTATTCTGAACTTAAAATGTAAATCCGCGTTCCAGGTGTGCTCCGCAAATAGCATTAAAAAACCTGCAGCGAAATTCGAAGTCGAAACGGCCCGTCGTAGGCGAAAACATTCATAGGATTTGTTTACTGCTGAAAACAGGCTCGTTGGCAACGTTCTTTTTTAAACAAGTGCGCCTATTGTTACACGTGTTCGGTGGTGGAGGTGTACCCCCACCGCAGCTCGGCGCATGTGCCCGCAACCGACTCTGGCTAGACCGCACGGGCTCCGCGTCACATTTTCTCCGCTGCATAAATTCGACCCGCCACTAAACAACGCCTCCGAGTGGTAATTTTCGCCTATGTTGTTGCAATTTTCACCAATTTTCGACGAAAATCGTTCTCCACGAAACCGCCCTGCCGTGAGAGTATGGAATGGATTAAACTCACGTAGATATCTAACGAAGGGGGAGTTCGTTTACGGAACAACTTTTACGAAAGGAGCTACGTTTGAGTTAGCGTTTGAAATGCTTGTGTGTGGAATATTAAATTGTTTAAGCGTTACCTTTGACGTTCCCTCTCGCGTTTTAGCCACGTACTGTTGTAATTACTCTAACTTAATCTGCATAATATAACTTCGCTTATGTGTTCGATATTACCTAACTCCTTACCGAGAGTTAGTACAGACTAACCGAGTTCTTAGATTAAGAATCTCGACAAAGTAGAACACGATAAAGTGTTTAAATGCAACAGTTACTTCCGTATCGTGACAGTAGTGTAGAATAAATGGTCGCGTGTATTCATTCCGCTACAAAGAGGAAAACGAAGGAGTGCCCGAAAATCCGTAGCTCTCTTAGTTCACTATTATTTACACTCGAGCGCAAAATAAGTTCCGCGAAATTCCGGCATCACAAAGAGCTCGAGGCGTCCCGTGAAAAAGGACAGTTTACTCTTTCAATAAAGAGAACGCTCGTACCGTGGCGTCTGCCGCCGCAATATTGCTTCCCCGCTTAGCCCATTTCGAGTGCTTACCGCGTTATAATATGCATTAAACTGCACCGGCACCGGCGGAAAGTTGTAGTCGCTCGAGGTGCTGGCAGACAATGAGAAATGAGCGTATGATGTTCCCGCAATGCGGGCCCCCTGTCTCGCCTCATTCCATTTGTTTTATCACGCCTAAATCACTGTTGCCAGACAACTTTCGAACGCCCCGAACGTTGATAAAAGTTTGACATCCACTGTCGTGTACACACCCGACCCCGTGTTTGTCAATGAAAGGGAACCGAGGTATCAAAGACGTTAAGAGTATTTAGAAGTTAACGAAGTTAATTAAATTCCTCGAGTTAGACGTCAACACCAAGTCTCTTTAGTATCAAGGGCGCTTTTGTAAACAAACGAACACAATATTAATGTTAACGTACGACACGAGTACAGTTTAACATGCTTACAACAAACTCCAAACTTAATTACGAGTTCGCTGTAAAATACAAAAGACACGAACGTATATAACTAAACGTATGTATGTTATTTACTATTGCAACATTAAATCGATAATCCTGAACTCATAGGAAGGTGCAGGAAATCAAATTGTAGGGAAGGGCGGGTTAACTTTGACGTCGTGAGCCGGAGTACGGAGCCACTATTAAAAACGATTTAAAATTCACAGTCGGCTTAACGGTCGAGTCACCACAGAAGAATATCAAAGCTGTACGATAATATCATTACATGTGGAGAGCAGCTGAACTTTCAATCTATGGTAGGTATAGTAACAGAGATTTCATGTATCAAAATACAAAACCCAGTTTTTACTCCGCATGAATAACTTATCGAGTTTCTTGTTTGCTTGTAATTGATTTTTTAAAGTATCGTGATTTACGGCACCGTACGCGGAATTGCGGTAATAATTCATAAGATACTTACCGTAACGATACGTTGTAATATCTCTGCGCGTATCGGAAAGCCATTTGCCTAAGTGCATGAAGTCCAAGTTTTGCCATAAACATGAAATGCGGTCTGTGCAAAATGATATGTGAAGGTGGTCTGAATAACGTTCGTTGAACAGCAAAAGCAGTTTATTGGAGCATGTATCCTTGCGATGGAGTTACGTTCGCTCCCGAAGGTTCTGGAGTTGCCCCGGGCTTCATCGACTCGCATTGCCCACAGGACGAAAATGAACAATATTTATTGCTCGCTTGCTATACGATGCACCGGAACGGAATTTCCGAAGTAATTTATAGTTTCCTAGCATAGTACTACCTTACGCCGGCCCGTTTTATATTCATACCTGATTTTGTATGTGAGATTTTATCTAGATACCTACGAGGTTTAGGTCTCACTTTGCATATAAACGGAATATTAGAGTTTATCCACGCAAAAATACATGAATAAATCCCAAATTCGGAATCAGATTTGTGGCTTTGCGAGCGATTTGCGTACAAAACGATCGCACCTCGACGTAAACACGAAGCAATTAGCTATACCTATAATTAGCATTCAAAATGCGTCCACCGGGAATAAACATTGATTTTTTATTCCCCCAAAACTGGAGAGGTCGGTCCCGGGCGGGATTGAGAATACTAATGTGTTCACTTTTGAACGCTTATTCGCGCCCCGCTAACGGCAACGTTTTTTGCATAAAACATCTCATCAAAGGATTGCTTAGGTCCCAGTATATTGAATATCAAAGGTGCACGGGCGAGAAAGTTTCGGGAGGCGGTCGGGGCATCCTAATGCTGGCCACCGTGAAAGCTTTCTTTAAAAATACACCTTTGGAACGTGTTCGGAATAACCGCTCGCTTAATACAAAATACGAAATAACAACCAGATACACCTATATAACGTTTCAAACGGCATTTTCTAACCCCAACACGTTAAAGGTTTTTCTTACTAAACGCAATAATATTTTATTCGCTGAAAATGTTTTATACAAGATCTGAGACCATTTGAATGATATGTTTATGTTACACAGTTTTGTGTTATATATTTACTCATATGAATATATAAGATTAATAACATATAAAAAATAGTTTTATCAGTCAAGTGTCGTGTTAGAGCATCAGCTAACTTTAACACGAAAGGTCAAAGCAAATTAAAGTACTATGCTCGCTTTATTGATTGGCCCCATTAAGCTTATGCCCTTGAAAGCAAAGGCCTCGAAACAATGTTGGAAAACCTTTATAACGTCAATAGGTGTTATTGAAAACTACCCCACTACATATTACATACCTTCCGCACATGCTGCGTAATTATTTATATTGAGTAGGACATAAATAGCATGGAAGGGGTCAAAGAAGCCCGGGCCGATTCCCTGATAGTCACATAAAATTTGTAACGACGAAACTCATAAAAGTCGACGGAGAGCTCGTAGGCAAACGTTAAAAAGCCACGTTCTTCGATTTACTGAACCTATAAAATACATATTGCGATTCGCGATAAAAGTCCGCACCGAATTTGTTCATATTGTCAATAACGGAATTTATTTGTTCTGATTGAGCGACGCTGCAAGTTTTCCCGTTTGATATATAAGTTCGCTTGTTATTTCCCGGGAATGATGATGAAAGATGTGAGGTCTCGCCTTTCATATAATTTGATGCTTACGAGTACCGACAACATAAATAAATACTTAATTACGAACTTGAACAATAACGGCCCTTCATTAAGACCCTTATTTAGTCAGAAATTACGTTCAACACAAACATTTTGAAACATTAATAAATTGCGCGTGAAAAAGATAAATCAAAGGGCCCCATTTCCGCGTTCAAAGTTTTACGAGCATACATTACTACTCGTATGTTGAACGAGAGAAATTCCTGGACTTCCCGCTATGAAAGGTGCAAAAGCCGAGGTGAAAAACGCGACGTGAGCGGCGTGCTCTCAAGGAAAACCCATCCAATTGGTTGCTGAATCTATACGTTAAACGAGGACTTTTTATGAAAAGCAATAAAGATGTTAGAGCTACTTTGTGTTTGGGAATTTATACCACTCGGTGAAATAAAACTTATATTGTTCGGGGATCGCAAAAAGTTTTCACTTAGGTCTGTCGATGCGAAATCTTTATTGGATTGCGGGATTATTTCTTTTGATGGCGCGATTAGGAGGCTCCGGGGTCACTAAGTGGGAAAATATGAAAAGATAATTACAAAATGTTTACGCCACCCTTTACCGTCGTTGAATCTGAGTTGATTAATTAAATGGGCGGTCAATTGTTTCATTCATTTTGGTATTTGTCGAGAATTGATTGTGAACTTGCTCGTAAAATCTGAAAACTTCAATTATTCTCACATTGTAATATTTGGGAAATATTGCTATATTAATAGGGCCATTGTTTATTTTTTATAGAAATACAATTTTCGACAGAAAACGTTAAATTAAACTCTGTAAATGCTTCATTGTTTAACTTAAGTTACATATAATGGCTGTTAATTAAAAATATCCTATTCTTGTACACAGTGAGGATTGCTTTAGTAAATAATGTGTACGTAGAAAAAACAAGATAAAGTAGTAACCCGAACATTTAACAGCACATCCCGACGATACAAAAATCAGGAGTAAAGGTCTCGTACAATTAGAAGGTATGGCGTACGTGGGTAGAATAAGGGTTGAACCGATCCCGTAGGCTGTCGTTTTCGCGTGTTTAGTGATTTGCGGTCACTTCTTTGACATATCCCTATAAGAGTTTGGTCGGACGTTTCCCTGGTATTATTATGTATCTAATTCGTTACCAGGGAGTTCCTTTGGGAGCCGACCCGTCCGATCACAACCAATGTGGGATTGTTTAATTATTTTGCTAGGCCCGACCGTGATCGGAATTAATGACTATAAGTAACGATATTTATAAGCTTAGCGTTAGACGGATTACGCCCTTATGTATTGATCTTTGAATCTAATTAATTTCGCTTAGCTTAGGTGCCAGGCAAGGTATTATGATGTGGTACGATAAAGAGACATTGCCATTAAATGATATGGCATTATATAAATGTTTGCTACTTTTTACTGTTATTATTGCGTTGCATGCATCCCGTTCATTCGTTATTGTTTTGCTGTGAAATGTGAAAACTATAAAATGTACGATATGTTTTTTTAAATTTTCAAATATGTCTCGATATCCAAAAATACTCATAAAACAGTTTATATTACATAAATAATTTCCTTCCTCACTTATATTTGACTCCATTCGAGCGCAGAAACGTTCCAAATACCGATACTAGAGCCTAATAAACTACGCATTCATACCGTACATGGCGTAGTGCACGCAAACCACACGATATTCCCGGTATATATGGCATATCGATTACCTACTCGTATGCCGTATCATACCTCATTACCTATTACACCTTATTATAGGCCTTGGTCGTAGCTTAACCTCATTAGGATAGCGGTGATTGAATATCGATTAGTTTAAATAATTAATCCAGTATTACGTGACTAATTGATTCATCAATTTCATAATGATACGTTTAAGAAATTAAACCTGTCATTAAAGCAATCAAAGTTCTCAAATAACGCGGGTTTAGGGTATATTGAAGGTAAATCGGTTTGCCGTACCACCACTTGTTCTGTCCTCGTTGAAATTTAACTGTCTTTTTGAATGTCGTGGTAAAATAATATAAATTTAATTTAATTCAAAAGAAACATTTATATCTACTATAACTATAAGATTTGTGATATGATAGAATACTTCGCCAATTACAACGCCTATTTGCCATTTTTTTTACATTTTCTGGCTTGAAAGGCGCAGTACTTGAGACATTTATAGATATATACACATACCAGGCGTTTTAAGTAGTATTCAAGTATATTAGAAGGTATCTTTGGCTGACCTCAGAAAAAAATATAGTTTTATGTTGATTAACAATTTCATGAGCAGCGGCTGCCTATCACCAACAGATGAACTGCATGTTTCTATGCGACTTCTACAAAATACTATATCTATAATTAAATACTATATGATAAATTCAACGTATTAAAATTAATAAAAAATAACTTGGTACCAAGTATATAATTATTTATTAACTCTAAACAGACCCACAATTTTGTAACAAAAACTGTAATATCCCTAAACTATTAACCATGATTGAATATCGTGTAAAAATATGAAAAAACTAGTCAAGTTATGATTAAAGGTCGTTTTCTTATCGTAGCATCTACGGCGCGGTTGTAATGTGAGCTTGCCTTATTAATATTAAAAGTTGCCAGAAATAAACACACCCAATAATTTAATACAGTTAGGAACTTTGCGCAAATTGCGCTCATTAAATACAAAATTACTTTAAACATAAAGTTTAGTTATTATAACAAAAATGGCTTTGTTGCTTTTAAGAGACATCGCATACAATGAGGTTATAGTATGTAATACTTTATCTTAGCTCATGTTTACTACATTATAAAGTGAAACAAACTCATATTTCTGAATATTTTAGTTAATGTATAATGGTGACACAATTAAAAACGAGTTATTTAGGGTAAACACAATGGGATCCGAAATTATTTAACCTTTTTGTAGTAATTTGGTAATTGATTTTCCGAAATACTTATAAGTTTACAGTTTCGAATACAGCTTACCTACTACAATTATGCAATTTAAGATTGATTTTCGATGATAAACGGTGCCTTTATATATTACATGTATTGAATATGTTTAGAAGGACGTATTTAAATGTACCTAGTATTCAATTTGCTGAAACACTTGAGACCGGATTCGCTCGCGGCTTCATAAATTACATTACACGCTAATGCAAAACTTAAGCTCAACGTTCCAGTGATTAGCTGCGAGTAATCACCAGTCAGTGTTCTAATTGGAATTCTATCACCTCCAGGTAAGATGTAAGTGGCAGTAACCTCATGTTGAGTGGGGAATTAGTTACTTCATACGATATTCAAGGAACATAATTAGCGGCGCTTGTTTGCGTCAATCACACCGTTCTGGAACTAATGGGGACTGTGTCAGACCAATGCTGCCGCATTTATCCTTATTGATCTTAGCGGTGCTCAACGTTTACTTAATGTTTAGCACGCTTCATCTGTATGTTTATGTTTGCAATTACGGTTATGGTTACAAGTATAATATATCTATATACGGTTACAGTTAAATGTTTTTCCCTGATAGAATGAATCTTAGTGTATTTTATATTGTAGGTATACGTGCCCACCATTTCTACCATTTTATAAAAAAATAGCTTTTAGCTATAAAAAAATGTTTTATCATAAATATTGCTACAATAAATTGTGTATTTATCGAATGAAATGTAAAACTAAAGTGTTTCTCAAATTCGCCATTTCAAACAAACAAAGCTTTTAACTCCCATTAGTAAATACCTACTCACCGGACAATGAAATTTAGATCTACGCACTCTACATAAGAAAATGTATATTAATATTTTCCAAACTGCATTTTTAACCCAAAATATTCCGAGGTGAGAAGAAAACATAGGATCAGTAAATATACGGCAATTCGCAGTTTAAGCGCCGGTTCTTAGAAGTAACGAAGTTTATAATAACATCTCAAATATTTCGTAGAAGCTGAAACTGTACCTCACAATTATTACCCTACTCCACGTTTACTCTATATTCAAGTTACAAAATAATACCCACATGAATGTTATTATTTTGACGCGACATTCTAAACTTCAAGTTTAGATGTACTACCATATCATGTGATGTAAATTACAATGTGACTTGAGAAACAGTTAATATCCTTCATATATCTTACGTAAAAGGAGACGGCACATATCATTTTTCCTAATCAACTTTAAAGACTTATTTTGAAATAGAAATATATGTGACTTAAAAACATACAATGTGATAAAATATATACTAGAAACCGCTCTCGTTTATGAATATAGATTTAAATAATATAACTGAATAATAATAATAAATTTACTGCTTATTATAGCTAAAACAAATAAAAAGTACAAGGATTAAGGATTCTGGACATAACAAGTTTCCTGTGACCAATACTTTGTAGGAAATTTTAACTTAAAGAAATGTATTATGAAATGCAAGCGTAAATAATTGTTTAATGACACACTATTGAATGAGAAATCGAACACAAAATTAACTAATGCCATTATAATAAAGCATAGTAGGTGTATACAATTCTATGTGTAACAAAAGTTCTAAATGAAATAGAAATAAAGTTATATTTATTAGAAGTCAGTACATCATAATAACAAGTGACCCTTATTAAATGCAGCGCACATATACAGTCAGCAAAATATCGTTCATTACGACCCGACATAATGCTATTACCGATTTATGTGTAGCGACCATAACTCACTCTATACAACTACGATATGTATTGCTATAGCAGACGTGTTCAGATACATTTATTGAAATGATTTTTAAGCGCGAAAAGAATCGGTATTACGGTAATTATTACGGAGACAATTACGCTGAGTTGTTACGGAAACTGTTGCGCTGGGTCGTTACATTGCGATAATAGTATTTGATCATCAATTTATAGACAGAATAAATTATGAATATTTTGTCGTTTTGGCATATTTTGTTATTTAGATAAACTTGTAATTTGTTTTGTAATTCGTAAATTTTTTGGGCACAGACTCAATGATACACGCATTTTTTTTTCGTACATAATATCTTTTGACCTATCTGACTTTAGTCACTTTACATTTTACATAGTCTTTATTTGACTTTTCTATACGCAACAATTGTGACCAAAAGATGGTCCACTGACTAACACTAAAACGTTATAATAAGTGACTCTACTTTCACGCTTATGAGTATAATGTATCCTAAACAGTGATCCCGTTTAAATATACCTAGATGTACTTAGACTTTTAAAAGCTTAGAACAATCAACCGACCTTACTATTAAACGCGGAACATACGCTTACGCACAGTCAGAATAATATCGTTCATTACGAGCCAGCATAATACAATTACCGATTTATAGCAGCAACTATAACTTAACGAACAGCATAACAATAGAGGATTTGCCATCCGCCTGCGACACGACGACACGTACGCGTATTGTACGTAACCCAGTTAGGTAATTTCGGTACATGCCTCTAATCCAATTAGCTATTAAGATTCGTGGTCCGAATATTAATTTGATCGTGAATCGCCCGCTCCGTAAGACAACGTTGTACCTACGACCACTGTGACCTTATGTAGTGACTAGTTTTTGCCCGCGGCTTCGCACTTGTTAATGTGTGCATATGGGGCATTTGTGTTTATAATAGTTAGGTTTGTACGGTTCAGGCATAATGCAAATGCGATTCATTTCTATTAAGAGACCGTAGGCATAAAAGTGTAGGTTGTAGGTACAAAAGTTTTCTATGCCTTATGAATAGTCTTCTTTTCCGTGATGAAAGTAATATCCTTTTCTGGACGCCTATCAATATGTGTGCTAAATTTCATGAAGATGAGTTGAATAGTAAGTTAAAGCGTAAAGGCGTTACAAACAAACATACTGACATTCGCATTTATAATAATTAGGATAGAACTAACATTTCCCGCCACGCTGCCCGTGGTCACGTACCAGATCCAATTGTGTTTCTAACAATTGTATCTACAAAGATTCTGTGGAAACTCTTTGTATTTTTCTCGAGACTCCGAAACAATGATTCGATTCGCACGGGAAAGCTCGCCAAAACCGCTGTGCGCTAAATTCGTAATTGTCCAAACCTAATAATGCACACCTCATTTTCAATCAACGCTGCAAATTTAGGTGAGTTCCAATTACTATTATTGTGTACGCGCGTATCAAATCACGTTTACCCAGTTTGCAACTGGGGTGTACATATTGTCGCAATGAGTATATTTTGAACGATTGTTAATGTCGTTTGAAATTGTACCAAAAATATCATAACACTCATATTATTTTTTTAACATCGTCTACATTTGATTTCTTCTTATATAATACCATCAGAGTAAGTACGAGTTAGCATATATGTATTTGACAACATAAGAATTTATTATAGATTTCTATGAGTTTAAAATAAGTATGTTAAAGATTTTAGAACTCTTTGTGATTGGACTTAAAAGGCACCATTGCCACACCGTCAAGTAACCGTAGTATTAAACGCTGCTGCATACTGGTTAATTCATGCCAAATTTTTCTTATGCCATGTTTAACTTAGTCCTCAAGACTAACAACGCATTTGTTGGTAACCTCGAGTAAGAGTCTAATCTAATTTGGGATTGGGTACAGATGTCCATGTGCGGTATTTACCATCAAGTGGACTGCATGCTCATCAGCTATCTTTATACTATTAAAACAAAACGTAAATAAACCTTCCTATTACTCATACGTTTTATTAGCTTGAACAATAGACAAAGACTAACACGTACAACAAACGCTGCGTGTCTCAAAACTCACTAATTGATCCCTAAAAGTAACGAACCATTGTAATTTCTCATGTGCCGGGCCGCTCAGAATTACAGAAAACCCAATTATGGTTAAGAAGGAACTTTTATAGTCTCTATAATTAGTTGTATAACGTAAGAGAAGTCTTTATGATTAAATTATTTCATGATAAGTGGGTATAATGCACTACTGCATCTAATAAAATGATACTGTTTGCGTGTCCACTCTACTTTTAATAGTACAACCGTTACCTACAGGTTCTTATTTATTTCTCAATATTTGATTTATTTTGTGGTTTCTTTTTTAATATTGTCTCGGTGGAGTACAGGTTTGCTGGAGTTCAGCGTTGAAAGAGAATATTCATAAGATTGTTGACTAAAAACACATACGACATGACGTCGCAAGGTACCAAGACGCATAGTATGCAATGGTGAGATGCATCACAAAATTCATCTTGATTTTTAACGACGCTCGTCTTGTATTTCTACATCTCGACATACAGTTTGTTTATATACCATGCATTGGGCTTAAGAGTTTGAATAAATACACAAAATGTATTGCATAAATATAAACCAAGTTGAAAATAATTTCCAGTCGTAAATGTAACATATCGTTTAATTATATGAATAACAAATATTTTAGTCATAATTGCAATGCTACAGTTTGTAATATTTGGTACTAAGATCTGGTCCAAATTACTGAATAAATAGATGATGTAGAGTACGTAACGGGCGCAGTAAGCTCTAGCCTCTTCTATTTATTATGTAAGCAAAACCCGACCTGTATTGTCCCTAGACAACTGATTATAAACATAAAATATGCAAACTCAAGCAAGTATTGCATGTGTTCCTAATTTAGTCAAAAGGAAACAAGGTCACAGGGAAAGATAATTATGAATTTAATTTTATTTATCTATCTATCAGCCTGTAATTGTCCACTGCTGAACAAGGCCTCCCCTAATTTACGCCGCTCCGCCCGGTCCTGAGCAGTCTGAATCCAGCGGGTCCCGCTTGATGAATATAATTACTTAAATATTTGCAATATTGGAAATTAAGATAGAGGGATTAACTGATGCATTAACCATAGTGTCTTAACCATATTGTCTAGAATTTTCATTTCGATCGGGTTTGGATTCCTGAAAATATAATTAATGTAATGGACCTTGGAGTGCCATCAAGCCTTTTCGAATTATAGTAAGTTGCGCCCAATAGTGGAAGAAAATGCATAGCAGATTAATAGATATTTGTGACCTACAGTTGTTCTAATTCTAGTGGTTTTTTAAATAATTTATAAGACTAAAAAGTCCAATATTGGACTTTAAAGTACCATTTGATTGAAGCTGTGTTGTAACCGTCAAACGCGTCTTTTCCCATCAGGTTCAGTGATGGCATCCTTAAAAATCTCCGTTTATTTATTTTAATTACAGCGTAGTGAAAAATGCTTCAAGTGACATATTTTCCTATTGTTTCAGATGAGGGAAAAATTCATAAAATCGTGCAATGGACGCGTAACGGCGACAGCCAGTCTGCTCTGCTCGACATTTTTGACGTCACTCCCGGAGAACCCATTCAGGTATGCGCTGAAAGCATTTAAAATGTCCGCTATGTTTATAAAAGTCATGTAAATGTTGCGATGTTATGCCGTCATTTGTGACAAGAAAAATATTTTTTGGTTTATAAAAAAAAATATTTTAATGTGCTAACATTAAACTGTAGGTTTTTTTATCAAACCGGTAAGTCACTTCAGTTTACAAATAGACAAGCGATCCTAAAAATATATTTATATGTTAACTATAAAACTATTCTTGTTAACAATCAATAGTAGAATACAAAAAAAATATTAAATTATAATACCAAAACTAGAATCCTAGCACCGAAAACTCAGCTAACATTTATGAACAATAGATAAAAAGTTATTATTGATCTAATGAAGGTTAACTCTAAAAGAATTACACTAATATTTAGAATAACAATAATATAATAATAGGTATTATTTTCAGTTTCCAAAACGCGAACTAACTTGGACTCTAAACAATTTCGTATAAATAGTACCTATTCATAACACGACATATATTCCACCAGGCAATGGCGTTATCCCGAGTCCACGGTTCGTTATACGCGGCATCGGACCGTCGCGTGCTGCAGCTCCGGTTGGCGTTGTGCGCGCGGCGCTATGACGCGTGCGTGCGGTGCGCGCGGGACCCCTACTGCGGGTGGGACCGCGACGCGGGCGTTTGCCGGGAATATACTCCTGGGTAAGTACAGTGTATTAAGTGCTGTATCCAAAAATCTCCTATCATACAAGGATATAACATAGGTCTTCGAATATTGGTTCCCGGTTGAAAGTGCTGAAAAACTTTTAAAAAAAGGTCATCAAATGAGAGAAGGTATTTTTTTATGGTATAGTTTATGTTTCACTATATTTTTATAAGACACTTCACGGAAAATCATGATAGTGAACTGGCTAAAGTCAGCTACCATTGAAATAATTTAAAACCAATTAAAGCTATATTTTTTGAGTTATAACGTGAAAGTGCGTAGTATATTTTTAATTTACTTGGCGTGTACATAAATGTGCATCTTGAGAATGAGGAGGTCGTGCTACGAAACGAGCTACGGCTGACGTAGGGGCGTTGCTACGACATGCGCTTACGCATGAGCGCAACGCTACACCGTCTACGAGAATTAAGAAGAACATGCTACGCCTAATGTCTACGATAAAACTACAACTAAACGAATAGCGACACTTGCATAAACCATTTTTTTATACGTGTACTTTTTTTAAATAACAAAAAAGTTAGTCCTACTTAGACTTAAGTGGCCTATGATATAAGTATCTAGTAATTAACTTAATTATTCATCATCCTGAACTACTCATTGTACAGTGGATTGATAAAACTCATTATATTATTAATCAGTAATATCTGAATTGTAACAAAATAAAACCAATTGATTAATCTAAACGCACGGTGAGTCGTAACGCAAAACCGTATATTAATGGTATTGGATCCTGTTTTCGACTGATAATTAATCTATTTAAATCGTACAATTAATTAATATTTTCGTTGCATAATATATTTAAAATATCATTTAGGTAACATTATGTATAATCATATTAATCAGAACAATTAATATTACTTCAACGAATAAAAATAAAAATACGAATACGAAGAAATTATGGTCATTTCTTTGTATACGTATCGCATACCTATCAATTATCACCAACTTCAACCAAGAACGACAATTGAATTAAAATTTAATTGAACGATTCCCTGATTTTCATAATGTTTTATGTGTCAAAACCTTTTTATCCCAATCCATTTAGTAAACTCAATGTAAGATTAAAGGTGTAGAAAACATTATTTATTTACTTAATATTTTTGAACCAGGTTAATCCAAGATGTGGCAAACGAAACAGCGGACATCTGCGACTCGTCAATAGCACGGAAGAGCGTATCAGCTACTTGGGGCCAGAGCTTACACCTGGGCTCCTTCGTGAAGATGCCCGAAGTACTCCAACCTCGCGCTGTCACCTGGTACCATTACTCGAGAGAGAAGGGACGCCACCCGATCACCTTCAAGTGAGTATATTACATCTAGTGTGTATTAGAGTATGAATAACTCGGAATTCTAAACACGGAGTAAAATTGAATATAACGTATACTTATATAGCATCTATTATGAAGCTACAGTGCTAAATACAGTTAAGATTTAACAGAGACGTGTCCATGTCTGATAGAAGCATCAGATGATTGATCGATTAATTGCTGAATATATATTCGCTAATAGAATCTATATCGATGCGTCTCAATTAAGTAGATTTAACCAGACTTTCATTTATATAGTACTAATTCATGCATCTTTATTTACACAATAAAAAAATCATAAACAGCCCTCGTTAAACAGAAGTAAAATCAGTTTTAGTCTTTACTAAATAACTTTCATCGAGCATAAAATAACTCGTAAACGCAACGTGAATATTTTGTGGGGTTGTATCAAGTACTCGTATATTAGCCTCTAAATAGAAAGTAAACAAATCATTTATTACATTAATTTTATTACGCCCGTCTAGCCAGGAAGCGTTTTGACAGTTGAATTGAGGTAAAAAACTTAAAAAATGTTAATAGCATTCGTACTAAACGACTTTGTTTTGTCAAGACTGCGCATTAATTAGCAACGAGTTCGAATATTCGCCGGCCCAAAAAAAAAAAAATGAAAGCTATATTAATGAGCTGCTAAAGTAGTTTTAAAAACTGTTCCATCAAAAGTTTGTTAGCATTGAGTCGTCTTGAAAGCGGAAACACGTTCATTTTGTCACTGACAATGGAAAGATGGAAATGGGGGCTAAAGTAATAATTGTTCTGAAAACACTCAAATTGAACACGCATGCAACAATATTAATTAAAGTGTTTCCAAATCTACGTGTTATCGCACTTCCGCGATAATTAAAATGCAAGGGGAACTCGAGGTTTGTTTCATTCAACCATCCTTTGCATTCGAGTGGAAGGGTTTGTTTACTCGTACTGTAATTATTTTTCTAAAATAATAGGGTATCAGGATTCGGAAAACGGCCGCGCTTGCGTTTTGCCTTATTAAATTAACGAGGGGTCAATCTCTAAAATGTTGAAATTAAGTGTAGATATATTACGTTTCATAAAATATAATTTAATGGGATACAGACGTAATTTTTACGGATAATCTTTGTTAATATCATACAGCAGATTTGAATGGACAATTTAGCTCTTGTTAAATTTGGAGGGTCAACAAGTGTACTTCTATTAAAATAACTTTTTTTTACTCATTCGCATTAAATATACTTTCCTACTAAATACTTTAACGACTGTATTAACATAAGACATATTAATGACTCATGTGATTCCATATTCATTCCTACTCATATAAAAGTGTACGAAGTTGATTTAACGTATAAAATTCATACATTTGTTACAGCAAACCGGAAAAGTACATAGAAACATCAGAACACGGATTGCTCATAATATCTGTGAACGAAGGCGACGCGGGCCGCTACGACTGCTGGCTCGGCGGCTCGCTGCTCTGCTCCTACAATATCACAGTGGACACTCACAGGTAACCTACAAAGCTTACTAATTAGGTATAGTTACTAACTACCTACTTAGTATAATAAAAACGCTTTCTACACTCATAGCCCCACAGTATGACAGACCCAGAACAGAAATCTAAATTCATCATTTAGATGTCGTCTGGCCGGGAATCGAACCCGGGACTCATTGTGCGTCAGACCGGTATGGTGACCATTCCGCCACGCGGGCCGTCTTATAATGTACTAGCTTTTGCCCGCAGCTTCGCTTGCGTGGAGTATTAAAATGGGATGAAGATTTTCTATGAGTTAAAGTATTTGTGTGCCAAATATAGTTTAAACCCCGTTAAACCTTCTTTGCGTAAAAGATTAATAAATACCTATCGATCTCCCCATTCATCAATCTATCTATCCATCCTTCCACACTCGATCTTTGTAATATTAGTAAGTAAGATTGTTTACTCTCGACCCAAAAATTGGGTGTTATAAGTTTGAAGTGTAGGCGTATAAGTCCAAGTCTTTCATTTATATATTACTTTGATTGTTTATGTATATGAAATTGCTATGGTTCAAATGTGATAGGTAGATACTTCCTCCAAGCAAATTTGAGGCTGGAATAAACTTCTCAGCAACTTACATCAGACTATTCTTTTTAGGCTAATTTACTAAAAAGAAAAGTCTCATGTAAGTTGTAAGTCTTCATGAGTAAATAACCATATCGTTAAATCTGTAGTGATCGTAATACATTATGACTTCAATATTTTACATAATAGGTATTCATATTTGCAATAGGTGCGTATAAAATTGTAATATAAAAATAAATAGTAAAGCTTTGACACAGGAAAATTAACTAATTAAATAGTTTGATAATTGATTAACTAATAGTTAGACATAATATGCTATTGCGGATTTATTTGTCGTTTTTTTTAATATACTACAATTCTATAGTACATTACTTTGGTATTTCTCTTATGGTTATGCCAGCGTAAGCCTCGTAAGCTCCCAAAAATCAACTATTTTTAGAGAACTTCCTTATGGGATAACTGAAATTATACTAATATACAATACTTTTAAAAACTATATATTCTACGTTCATACTCAGGCTTCAAAGTATCTCCATGAAAAAATTCATCAAAATCGCCCTAGCGTTTTATCCGTGAAAACGACACAGACAGACAGAGTTACTTTCGCATTTATAATATTAGTATAGATGAAATGCCCATACCAAATTTCATCCAGTTTCATTCAACCATTCTAAAGTTCATTACAAACTTTCACTATTATAAAGCAAGTCTATCCCACAGGAACTACATTTTTCC
>DWPV01000721.1:0-25463 GCA_018251915.1 Urbanus proteus proteus | reverse complement strand
TATTGAAAGGTGGTCGAACTCTGTGGTCGACGGCTAAAGAAAATTCACAAGCACTTTTGCATTTGTGAACACCAGATACGCAGTATACTTATCAACTATTATTTATATTAACACTAGCTTTTGCCTGCGTCTTCGCACGCCTTTAATTACATATAAACCTTCCTCTAGAATCACTCTACCTATTAAAAAAAAAGCATCAAAATCCATTGCGTACTATTAAAGATCTAAGCATACACAGGGACAGACAGCGGAAAGCGACTTTGTTTTATACTACGTAGTGATAATGATATTGTTAACAACAAGAGAATTGTGAAAAGTAGTCACCGTCGCCTCAATATTACCACTGAATACCTGCTGCCAATGAATAAAAACTTTAGAAGCCCCATGAAATAATTATTCATCATTCCGGGAATACCTCGGAATAAAGTACTTACCTCCCAAATCCGCACGGTTTCAATCAGAATTACATAACATAACAAGATACTAAACATTATTCTATCCCTTTACGCTTAAATTGGCAACACGGACAAGATCCGCCTATGACATGTGTCTTGCATGTACAATACGTGTATACAACATATTTATCTATCATAAGCAAGTAATTAGACCTTAAAAAGGACAGAGCCTAACGCAAAACAGTCCTTAGCTCGCAACTCATCAATCAAACAGGTCATAATTTATATATATATGCGACAACAGCCGCCGTTGATTTCCGTAAGGCAACATCCAACGATTTATGTCAACAAGGCGAGATGTTATCGGTATGTAAGGGAGTTTGTACACTGTCCTGTCCAGTAATAGTAAAGCATTCAGGTAAAGTACTATAGGCGAAGTATGTCAACCGATTGTGGGAACCTATCCAATTGTCAACAGTCCTGAATTTTTTCCATATGAAAGCTATAAATGTAAATCGTTTCATACTTTAAGTGCTAAATTGAGCAACAATAACCATGTGACGTATAACAAACTTACACACACATGCACACAACAGAAAAAAACACTAGAAAGTAGCAAGTTCCAATTTGGAGTCAGTCACGGATGTGAGTCTTCAAATCGAACTCCAATACTAGAGTACTATGTCATCTATAAGTCTGATAAAACGACCGGTAACTATATGATATATCATATATGATATACCACGATACCGGATCGGTTGATGCACAACCGCTCTATCAATCAAGTTTTGCCAATAAGGCGCTGGTCGCTTGCGCGTGTCGTTCTTGTGGTCGATGCAAATACTATGATGATTGCCGGCGACCCATTAACGAGATCGGACAAAAAAACCGGTAACGACCCGGCTTTGATGATTTCAATTGCCTTTTACTATACTTTACCGGCTCGTTGAGTGACTGCCTGCCGTGTAATTATAATTAATTGCTTTGTTAATTTTGCATGTGAAGTCAAGCTAGGCCGACTCAAGGTTGGCAGAATTTTGACGGCAATTTCATTAAAAACTAGCGGATTTTAGAATTAGAAGAAGGTGATGATTATTAATACGTAGGTATGCTATTTTATATCACCAAATATTTTTTAAAAAAGTGATTAATTATTTGTTTGTTTTATTTGATTATTAAGCAACGGGATAGCCCACGAGATTAATTGAACTAAATTTAATTAAAACTTGTCTAATGATGTCTCTATTACTTATTCCTAATTTCGAAACGCAATAGACGTGTAGTGCTTAGAAAAGTAACAGGTGTACTAAACCTTTTAATGTTGATGGCGTCAGTGGCTTTTCTTTCGACACTTATTTTAATAGTAAATAAATATAATGTATGCTGATTACCAGTTCGATAAATTTCATCACTTCTAATGCCCGAGTTAAACCTTAGAACAATACTTACACCATAACATTTCGAGATTAGATATAATATTTCATCAGAAACGTGTTATTTAGATCGTAACTGGTGGAACAAGTATTGAGCTAGCGGCGGATTCGATATTTATTATTTTAAATGCACCTTTCTCTAGCGGATAAAAGTACTTCACATTTCGCTTATAGAAATCAATAGTTGGTCAATTTAGGACAGAAGCAATTGAAATACTAACGAAGATACTTCTTCGCCGGCTCGCCTTTGCCGTTACTTTGTGTGTGCTTTTACGCCAATTTTCTTAAATAATCCAATTGTGTATCGCTACCAGTCATAACTTGCACCGTTTTAACAGCACCACATGTTGCGTAAATCATTTGGAGATATTAAAGATAAGGCATCGGTGTTGACCGGCACCACTCGCCGCGATCCGTTATCTCTCGTGTTAGGGTCACCATACCTACCATACTTACCGACCCGGGATTGAACCGGTCAAAATGTTTTTTACTAGTATAATAGTGGGTATATCAATGGGTCAAAATATTATTAAGCTATTTTATATCCGTGACCTTACAGTATTGTGTCACTTCGTTTATCTATACTTGTTCAGTGTGATCAAAAAAATTAAATCCATAGACAGGACACTGAATAGATATTCATGCAAAAAATTTAGTTTTATTAACTAAAGAAACCTCTACCAACACGCATTGGAGCAGCGTGGTGGAGTACGCTTCAAGCCTCTCAGTTGTGGGAGAAGACCCGCGCCCTGCAGTGGGACATAAAAAAAGTTGCGGCAGCTGAGAAACAGTTTTTAAAAGTTTAAACAGAACAACAAGTTACATAAGATAAAACTTTATTTATCTAATAACATTTTACAACATGAAATTGGATCCATGAAATCTAATTTTTTTATAGCCCCACATCCATGGTGTTTGCAATCAAAAAAGTAATTAACTCTCTCCCACAGGGGTGTAATTCGTTCAGATTGTAGCGCGAACAATGCGATTGTTGCAGTTTCTAATTTAAAACTTGATTGCGACCCGACTCGGCCCGACTCGGGTCGGCCCGGCGGACGCATGCGCTCGCTTCAGAATCGTATTGTGTGATTGTTGTGTTGTTGATTAGCTAATGTCTAGAAGTGGCTTTTAGTAAAGTATTCAAATTGTTGTAGGATTGTAACCTGACAATATCTGTTCTTGTAGATGGAACAGATAGCATTATAAGAAAATTGACGAATTGACGACCTTTTTTCGCTACCTTCAGGGGCGGCAGTAAATTTTCTGATTCTGTGGTCATCTGTACGGCCCGTAACTAAAGTATTGATTTGCAAAGGGCGGCAAGGGGCGGCAAGGGCGAATAATTTCAATACCCTACTGGCGGCAAATGTCTAAATCCGCCACTGAATAGATTATAAAAAAAATCCCTTAGAAGACTATGGTCTTCTAAGGGAATTTTTTTTATGGGGATATGTCCCCCATGTTTGTTTGATGTATGTTTATATAAACTATTTTGTAGATAATTATTACAGATTATTTAACTATAATTCATTATTAGCATAGATAACATAAAACTGCTCTATTTCGTAGTTAATCTATGGCTATTTCCATTTGCTTCACGTTGTTGACGTTAGTGTCAAGCTTAGAGCTTACAAGCGAACAACTGGAGGTTTGCCTCAGTAAACTTTTACGACTTCCGACTCTGACCGAAGCAGAGTTGGATTTGACGCAAAATGTCGCTAAATGCTATCAACAATAATAGTTCAAATGGCGTATTTTACATATGTACAATTGGTTTTATTGTCCCACTGTTGAGCACTAATGGAAGAGGCCTAGAGTGTATTCCACCACGCATGTTTTCCGCGGCTTATTTCTCTCGAGCTTGTTAGTTTCTCCATTTTGTTAGTTTCTCCATGAATTTCTCATTGATTAATTTTACACTCAAAGAGCTTCTTGATTTATAACATGTGTGCTATAAAACATACGAAAGCGTTTTAAGCGTAAGGTGTTTTAGAAAAATGTAAAAATCCACAAAATTGTGTGTAAAAATCCAAAAAATGTGTCCACAAAATTTCGTCTTAAATTGGTGGGATTTTTGCAGAAATTAACTAAAAGCTAAACTAATAGTTGACAGCGATGATATAGTTGTAACTAAGACGTTCTGTCCGTAATTAGGTCTATAGTGATCGCAGTATTCGCGGGGCTGTGTTGACAATAAAACTCGGCTGAACGGCCGGCGACTGTGGCACAGTAAAGTTTTACGACTTCCGACGCACACCGAAGCAACGACCGCCGCCACTATCAACTGTTTGATTGTCTCTGATTGGCACTGGTTTTGCTTGTTTAAACTACGAAGCTAAGTATAACTTGCCGTGGACCGTTACGAATAGGGATACGTGGATATATGAACACTATTCGATATAATGTTTACGTTGGTTTTGTCGTTGAAGTAGTTTTGGCAGATGCGTCAGGCGGATATACTCGTATCTACTTATGTGAAGTTTTCCAGTTTTCAACATATTCTCATATTATCCTTTGCAGCAATAACGTAAGCGTCAAAGTTTTAGAACGTAGGTACTCGTATGTTTTTTTTTTTATTGTGCTTGAAGAGTTGCTAAGATGCTGTTTTTTTTAATAGATAGAGTGATTCAAGAGGAAGGTTTATATGTAATTTAATACTTGCGAAGCCGCGGACAAAAGCTAGTAAGTCATAATTATATGTGGCGGTAACCAATCAGGATCAAGTGAAGTGCCGGTTACACGAAATAAAAAAAACCACACTGAACATTTGTTCAGCATAGCTCAACCCATGTTTGTGTGTTCTCCGTTCACACGTACATATCGTTAATCCGATCAACGACCACCATTACCGGTAATTGCCTGGATGGCAATAATAGCTTGCATACTTTTCCGGTTTTTCCCCTCACACAATGTCACGTAATTGTATTAGTCTTATCTGAAAAGTACCGATCGACGATCCGTTGCAGTTTTTGCAGCAATTCAGTTCCGAGATCGAAGTCGAGTCTTCCATGTTGAAGTGGCGACTTCCGAGCTAATAGTCTGTAGCCGAGCAAGAACGCTCATTGATTTCATATTAATAACATATCGATTAAGTGGCTTCGATACGATGATGGGGTATGATGGAATGAAATTATGAAAATTATGTATGATGTTATGTATAATATACATTGTGTGTTTTATTTTATGAAGTTGTGTTTTATTTTAAGTATGATAAACAGAAAGACACCATGAACGTGTTTTGATAGATTTTTTTTATAAATTTTACGTCAGATTCTGTAGCAGTTTCGTTTTTTTTTATATCATTAGGACGCAATGTTACTGCTTAAATTCTCATACACTATTTTTTAATACCAAATACTCAAATATTAAGATTACATTTTTAATAAGATTTTGTAAATAGGTCTTTTGATCACTTGTGCATTAACTATCTCCACACAAAATTTCACGTAAAATATATTTTCTTCTGATCGGGAATCGAATCTGGAACCTTTTCCGCTACAGACCAGCCCAGTGACTGTTGCAATTCGACTATTGTGCAATTCGTCACACTTACAAGCGAAACTCCTAACATGTCACGTTAGACGAAGTCGTTGACGTCAAAGGACTCCGACATGCTTTACAAAGTCAGCAATATCCTGGCCAGGTCATGCTTACTCTGCTATTTGTGTCACAAATACATTCATTAGTCTGACGCGGATCAGGTTATCTACGTCTTTGTAGGAACGTTCGATTTTGATCTTCACGGATATCATCCGTGCCAAGCGTGAATACGTTGATAAGCCGACTTACATAATTCTTTTTTGTTCTACATTAGGTCTGTTGAAATACAATAAATTTATTACACATGTTATGTTATCCGAAAATTCCAACTTAAATATTATTAGTTTGCAATTAAAAGTGCTTAAAAACATAACAACGATTTACAGATAAAACTCAAACTTTAAAATGGCTGCCCTGAAAAATGACCATTTTCGACTTGTCAACTTATTCACGCCTGGTACGGTCATAAAGTACCTAATTGCAATTTCTGGAATGTTAGATGTTATTGCCAAACTAGAAAGTAGGAAATTCTGTTTCAGTGTGTGGAAACTATCAGGTACCGGTCTATTTCAAGATTTTTTTACTTGTTTCTACGACTTTTTAAACTAATATTTATTGTGTGTTGTAGCTCATTATTTTTTTCAAATTTAGGTTAATTAATCGTCACTTCGTCAGTCAATTAAAGTGAATTAAGGTATTTGAAAAAAAAATAAGGTAAAAATGTTTGGAATGTTCTTGCATTCAACAACATGTAGTATGTATCTCCTATTCCCTATTCCCTATGATGTGTAATTAATAGCTACTTGGATAGCATGGTGGGCAAAAGCCCTGAACCATTCACTTTCAGTACATAGACCTATGTCCACTTGCACAAAGGAATGATGAAGAACTAATAAATCGACGATCCGCGTGGCGGAACGGTTGCCATACCGGTCTGACGCAATGGGTCCCGGGTTCGATTCCCAGCCAGACGGACATCTAAATGATGAATTTAGATTTCTGTTCTAGCCTCTAGGTCTGCGCGTTTATGTATATGTGTGTGTGTCCGTGGGGCTATGTTAGTAGAAAGCGGTTTAAGTCACATTTCGTCTCTTCTACATTTGATTAATTTTTTTTTGTTTTTGAACATATGAAATTATTAATTATAGATTATTAAATATTGTGTTAAATAAAGATGGAACACGCTTCATCCTTGTCCAGGAGTGGGCGTAAACGGCTGCGACACAGTTTCTACTTCTGCAGTTGTTTACGAATATACAGTAAAATTAATCGTTTATTTGTTCAACAAAAATCTTTGAATCTTGAATAACGTTTTCGTTCGCTGACTTTGATCTCCACAAGTCAGCGCAGCATGAGTCACCCGACATCGATGGTGTACAGAACACGCTTATTGTACATCGATGCCTCGGCCATAATCACTGGATAACGCCTTTTTTGTTCGTCAAACGCCGGCGCTAGTTATTTATAGAGCCCGTCGAGATTGCAGGGCTTTCTATGGCGAATAGTTTTGTATCGTTTAATTCAACTTGAACTGTTTATGGTATTAAACGCCATGTATAAATCCGTCCGTTCGTACGCTAACTATGCGCGAGGCGTGGCGGAGATACGAGAAATACCTGTTGGAATCGTTATTACTTTATTGTGATATGCGCTGTAGACGATTTAACATCAATAGGTACGTAGTTCTCGCGTACGTGAAATATTTGCACGGAACTGTAGCTTTTTTGTCAAAAAGTTGCGTAAGAAACTCGGATTATTTTGTTTTTTCTTTTGTCTTAATCAGAATCCTTAGTATACATTTAAGTACCTTCGGAAAAATACGGAGTTTAAATATTAACTTGTTCTTAAGGGATCTAAATAAATTATATTAATGTACATCAGTACATATTCTGTGGAAAAACTACTTTTTGTCCCCATCTTTGTACGCCTGAAGGACAATAATTAAAAAAAAATGTGTTGTGCTTGTTGTTACTCACAGTTAACAAAGTATCATTTTTTATTTATAATTACAATATTTAAGTCATTTGTCCCTCAAACGCGACAACCCTACGTCACCGCAAGATCTAATACTTTTATGACATACGCGTCCCGTTCACACAGTATCGGATGCATTAGTATTAGTTGAACTATCCGATCCGATGTCAGCCGGTTATCGCTACGTATGTACTTACGCGCGATTAACGAATATCCAAGGAATCATAGATCGTGGAAAACTCGATCGAGGATCGCCGATCGATCGATAACGATGATAACGATCGAACACGATATCGTTGGCTTGTCGCCGAGATAGAAATATCGTGGATTTATCGACAGGTGACGATCCGAGAGGTACTTGAGATTTGTCTCGTGTGAGCGACGCTTTACGTGTTCTTTGATTAGGATTTCAATCAGGACGAATTTATAAGGTAGTAGAACCTTTGTGGTTCGACTCCGGTGGCACCACCGCCACCACCTTATAACGGCAATGTTAAGCACTGTTGCGTGGCAAGCACTGGCTTGAAGGGTATAATGTGGTAAGGGAGATATCAGGGATTCCAACTTAGTCCTCAGGAGTAGCAATGCAATTAACAACCAATCGCAAGTAAGACTGTTCTTATCTGGGTTTGATTACAAATGTCTATGGGCGACAGCGGCCACTTATCAGGGTAGAAAGCAAGTTCTTTTACGACTTTTATATTTAAAAAAGCGGATATATTAAAATTTGTCTGAGAGTCTTTACGTCAGTCAGACAGTCCGTAGTTAGCCAATAAGCTTGCGGTCAAGTGTTTTCAACTCTGTATGCAGTTCTCAGTTCAGTGCAACAATCTCTGTGCAGTTCTGTGCCTTCATTTACAATGTCGATTTTAAGACGAATCCGTATAAAAACGAATCCAATAACATACCTGCTACTTTTTACCTCGTCTGCAAGTTAACGTGATCAAATCGCAATTCATATTAATGAATTGATTATTCATAACGAAAGTGATCGCATTCATACACGGCACATGTCGGCATGCCGGCGATGTGGCAATGTCAAGGACGTTTGACATCGCCATATTGCCGGCGAGGCGACGTCATCGGTCGTTCGTCGTTCGTCAACGGCTGTCAACGGTCGCTGGTATTCGAAATGCGTATATTTGTTGTGCCATTTTGACTTTGGCATAGTTCGCTTCGCAGTAAAAGACACTCTTAGCCCCTGGAACAAATATTGAAGTATACCAAATTGTACTGATTTTGATAGTAGACATAGATACACGAGTAACGTATACTCGTACATACAATTATTATTCTAACTAACATTTCTACTATAATCATCTGCAAGCGCTATGCAATGGCGTGTCTACGAGTCCATTTAATGGGGGGAGGGAGCTAAGCTTAAGGCTTAAGGTTAGCCCAGATCTAAAATCATGTACTAAATCCATATAAGTTTGATCTGATGTTCAAAGATGTGGCCTTATTCCAGAAAACGAAGGCTTTTGATGTGCTCAGAATGCATACTTATATTCGCCTTTGGAGGAAGGCTTTTCTCCATCAATTCTTAAAAACCAATCTTTACACGAAAATCCTAGATTTATCAATGGCGCTATGTGTAGTTTTTTTTACCCACGTGATACTAAATTCACATTGCAGCTATTATCTAGGTGTTTACTTTCCTTCCATCTCAGCGGCTAATAGAATCGTTATGTTTCCAAGAATGGATATCAAATTATTGTAATTAATTCATAGCGAAAGTGATCGCGTTCGTAGCGTGCGCGTGCGCACCGCGGGCCGTTCGTTTTCATTGCCAAGGACGCCATTTTGTTTGTCAACGGTCGCCGCTCGTATGGTTTGGCCGTGTTGCGTAATTCCTGCTATGATCTAGTTTTGTTTCGTGTTATTTGTGCGATAAAAATGTCAGCATATCTGAACGGAAATTGATTAAACTTCAATACCGTTTTAGTTTTGACAGATCTTTATGAAACTTAGCATAGGCTATTTTTGCTAAAATGTTTGAGCTATCTACTTTGGACGTGCTGTATTTCCTTTGAATGGATGTTTTTCAAATTGCCATATATTAGGCATCAAAAAGCTAGATGCAAATAAAAAGGAACTTTTTTTTAAATACTCGTAAGTCATTAGTCTTCATCACCTTCTACATATCTGTTATATTACTAAACCAAAATTCGTACAATGATTATTGAAAATACTTCGACTGTTTGACGACTATCTTAGCTATTACAGTGTTGCTGCAACAATATTATTGCATAAAATTCTCGTGTTGCAACTCTAAATGTGTAATATGTATGTGTCAATGACTAATCACTGGATATTTTCACGAATTTGCCTAGAGTAAGTATTTTATCTCTCGAATGATGCAATATTTTCTTATGTACTCAGCCTGAGGCAAGAGTTCGTTCGTTCGTTTGGAAAAACAATTCCTTACTTCAGATAGCTTAGACTAAAAAAATAAGAATGGTCCTTTCAAACAAAATGTAAAACACATGGAATTCGGAATTTACAAATGGACTTTGTACGCAATTACTCATCCAATGTAAATCACGATCTTCGTTGTTGTCCTATATTACATCTTTTGAAAGAAGATGTCATAATTATTACCGTACTAAGTGCTCCGAATTTACTTCGACATTGCATTCAAATTACACGTTTGCCGCGTTCACAAAATCTTCAATACAACGTTCCTCGAGGCGTAGTCTACCATTTTCTTCGTCCGAGTCCGTGAGTTATTAGAAACAATAAAGAGCAATAGACTCATCTGGACCTATATCGGTATTGTAAACATTGCAATGCAGTCGTTGCTTCCCGGCCGCGATACTAATCGCCACGACGATACCCGGGGGCGAAGCGCTAGCGTGTGCGCCGATACCCCGCCGTTTATTGAGTAATAGCGCTCGTGGGGTATAAAATGTAATAATAAATACTTAACAGACACGATTCGATGCAACATCGTTATTACTAAGCGCTGGAATGAACTTCCTTCCAACGTATCCTTGGAAAGGTACGACATGGAACCCTTCTATAAAACTTGACAAATTCTCTGGTGTCTCCTCTTGTCTTGAAAGTGTCCTAGGAGCGACGAAAATTAGACTACTTTCCATGAGAGGGCCAATGTATCGTAATAAACTTTCATTTGCCGTCTGTTGCAATAGAAATATGTATGTTTAAATTTTATAGCTAGGCTAAACGCTGTATTAGGAGAGATAACCACGGTTTAGTGTGAAGAAATTCATATTTTAATGCTCTACAATCCACATGTATTTACGAATAAAACATGCTCTATCAATTAATTGTTTGTTTTTAATTTCTCGCATGAATGGGTATCGGGTGAAAATAAATTGAAATTACTTTTGAAAAAGAAACACATGTAGTCCATTTTGATAATTTCATAATATTATTCTAATTTTTTTTTTAATAACGATTAAGATTATGTGTCAATTTCAAACACAAATCTATTTCCATACGTCTGAGCTGAATTAGAATTTATTGATATTTTTTTATAGTTTTTGGAAACATTTGAACTCAAACATATATTCGAATAATGACACGAAGATCACGTAATCACCAGCTCTTGTTAGCAACATGCACTGCGCCGTTTTTATATGGAAAAATGAGTGTTTAATCAGCCCAGCGAAGTTTGTAGCCGGCGCTCGCATATTCATAAAACTGACGGCCGACCATAAATACTTGTTGTGACCGACCACTTGCCAAGTGGTCATTGTGTCTGTGGCCATGCTATGCACGGATTGGTGAAATTGCATGTTACATTGTTGCTATGTCGTTTAGAAGAAGGAGTGACGTTTATTTTGACATGTTACAAGTAATACACGAAGAAAAAAAACAGAACATAAACTAACCATAACTAAAGGTAGAAAAGTGCTTTGCCACAATGATCTTCATCGTAAAAGGTAATATAATAAGTTTAAAAGATAAAATAAAAAGAAAAAGTTTATAAGTTAAATAAATAAACACACATATATAACAATTAACTTGCTAAGAATAACAGACAAGGTAATTTGGAGTTTATATGGGTATTTAGTTATTATGGATACCAACCTAGGACCTCAGGTAGAATTGCAATAAGACTTGCAGTACTTACTTAGATGCCAGATGGATATTAACGGTAGTGATCACTTACCTACTCGTACAATCTCATGGACTGTACGTAACATAAAGGAAACATGACCAAGATTTCATAGCCTCATTTTCAATAATGTCTCTTTAGTATTCCGTTAAAGAAGTGGCTTGGCAACATTAATGATATCAGGTCGAAATCGGCAAGCTGCTTCGCCCCGTCCGTTTTTCGGTCGGTTGTCGGCCAGCTGTCGGGCAGGTGCGCACCGTTCGCCGAAAATCCGTAGCACCGTATGCGTAGGCGCATCTGCCTCGCCGTCGCTGATTACAGAGTTTATGGCCAATCTCGGAGCCTTTGGATGTTGTTTTGTCGGTGTATCTGGAACGATTGGGCCGGTGATCCGATTTTTAAAATGTTTTTTAAAGACCTTAAAGTTTTAATTCTGGGTGCTTGTTGTTTTAAAAGATTTGAGATATTTTTCAACCGCATTTAATTAATATGCATTGGCTGCAAGCTGCGACGCAACACTTTTTATGTTTTACTAGACTCTGGATTCTCTCCACGAATTGTAAATGTTTTTGATAATCGAGTACTTATAGTTTTAAGCTTCGAATTATCTAGAATATATTTAGTTCTTATAGTAAAATAATAATTTAAAAATAGTAAGGTCGCTGTACATACTTCAACTTTACTTAATCCTCTACGCGATCTAGAGGGCCTAGTATTCTTAATTAATTCAACCAGTCCAACCTTAATTACTTCAGACAAGCACAAACTTCAGATAAGTTCGTTCACATAACAGTTACGTTAGTATCGTAAAATTCACAAATTACATTTTACCACCATCCCATTTACCTGAAGGGCCTGACCTACTTTGGGGATGTTTGTAGGGCAACTGTATTGATTGTTCAACGCCCTTTGCCCGGTCCCGCCCTTGCCTTCTGTTATTTTGTGGGTACAATCTGTTTACTTTGCTCCGTTAGACTGATTCAAAATCCGGGAGGGTCGCAATCTTTTAAGGGCGATTACCTAAGTGGAGCGTTGTAATTGGAGGAAATAAGGGTGCGATTTTAGACTCCCTTTTTTATCTAATCTAAGATAATATAATTTAAGGGTGACAAAGTTAAGGACAATATAATAAAATTGTCAAGAGAAGACATGATTATATTTTGACATGAATATCTGATGTATGACATCAGTAAATGCATCAGCAATTGAATTCCCAAAAAGACATCGTTAACTCCGTTGGTCAATTTCATCGCGTCTGAAGCATCATTTCCATTTGCAACAGCGCGTAAAACTCATCCATCGATACGTACCCACAGCATACGTGCATTCTGGTATAATGCAGGCGTAAGTCTTTGATGTTCTCTCACATTCCACGTTGTTTTCGCCGGGACGCGGGGCGGTTTTGTTGTGTTTCATTAGCCTAGCCGCATTCCCGCTTAGGTAATAAAATTCGCTACGATACATCACGATGTACTCCGGCCGGGCTTAGGTTGTGTCTACCAACTGTTGGATGCTTCGAATCGGGATAATTGTTGATTTGCATTGGTATTTTCCAACCGGACAGTAGTAATATTGATTTGGATTGTCCCTCGCATTGATTGATATTGAAAATCTGTCGATTGATATTATAAATTACGAGGTGCTACAATTTTACATTTATCTCGGTGATTGCCTTATCTTGTGAATTTGGTAAAATTGTGGTTTGTGTTAACATGATCATAAGATTGAAGTTTTTTCCTGTACTTTCTCAATAAAAGCAAGTGCCTATATTTTTCTTGTGACATACTTCCATATTATGTGTGCAAAATGTTCGTAGAATGTGGTATTTTCTATCATTATAATTTATCTATCATTCTATACTGTTTGAGTTCTAACGAGTGTCCCGGTGGACGGTGTCAGTTTGGCGTTCCCAGCTCAAAAGCGTTGACAGCGCGCTTAGCGGAGCGCCGGCGCCGGCCGCTCCCGCGCGCTAATTGCGCGCGCGCAACGAAAGCTCAGATTTATGCGCCGCGTGGAATTAGCAGCGCGGCGCAAGCGCATAGCCCTCGATGCGATGCGCTGCGTGAGAATAATCCACCGTGCTGTTCTGATTGTTTCCTGATTATGTTGGGTTTCGTAATTATGCGTTTTCCATGTTGCACAATTGTCATCTTCAAAATACTTTCCCACCACAGAGCATGAGTGCCAATATAGAAAAAGTTGGCTGTTAACCACTTGTTGCCCAAATGCGTCCACCAAAGAACCGCAAAACATAAACTTTGTGATCATTGCAAATTGTTCTCGAAACTCTTATTGGCCAATCTTGACGGTATCGGTTCCCGCAAATCCTACACAATCATTAATTCGGCGTCTTTAATGTTCTTTCCGGACAATCGTTAAGTATCATTTGGCTTTAATTTACTTAACCATTCAGGCGAAAAGCCGACACAGAACGTTTTTTTTTTCACTTCACAAAAGCCCCATGTTCACACGGTAATTGACAGAATCCACAACGGAGGTGCTAACCGGCGTACGCTCGCTCGCGTATTTCATGCGCAGGAGTAATTATTGTGACTAATGCCCCGCTAACGGCCGCTCCCCGAGATGTTTATCGCCCGCAGTTTGTCCGTCCGAAATTGCCCAATTACACGACTCCACAAATTATGCGCATCAGCTCACCGAGCCACGCAATCCTCTGGACACCGTTGACGCGCGGTTTATTACGTAACTTGCGGTGATTTGGGTTTATTTGTTGGTACAGCACAGCGCTGGTCAGTAAACTTGTAATTTGGCGTGTCCGGCTATACGGTAGTTTGCTTTGGTAGGTTTACGCCAAACAGTCTGTGGCCAGTACTAGATTCTAATAATAGTGCTGATAATAGTAACGAAATTCTTAAAATATCTCTGCCTTACACTTAATAGCAGCATAAGACTCTCGTATTCTCGTTTGCAGATGTTTAGGCCTTAGCCTTTCATTTATATAACACCAATCGGTAGCAATGCAAAAATGGACTATTTGGGATTGAATGCAGGTGTGCGGTAGAGGGTAGAGTTCATCTACTATCATTCGAACAGCAGTCCCAATTGCAACTTAAATCTTACAATTAAATGAGTGTGACCGTGATGTTATCGTAACCGAACAACCTGTACCAAAATTTTACATACAGTCCTAACAGAACCATTCTTTCTTCCACAGAGGAAAATTCGCGTCGGTGCGCAAGATACGCCACCTGGTCTCCGGCGAGGAGTACGCGGCGAAGTTCATACGGAAGAGGCGGCGCGCGGCGGACACCACCCGCGAGATCCAGCACGAGGTCGCCGTGCTGGCGCTCTGCTCGGACTGCACGAGGGTCGTGCGCTTACATGAGGTGAGAATAAGCCATGAATCCATAATTCATGATCTAATAAATCGCCAGGTAGAACAAGAATGTTACGCTTGAGGAAGGATCACCGCTTCATCAATTGCTGATAAAGCATTTGTTGTTTCGTTAGAAGGGTGTGGTTACCGGCTGAATCGCAATAAAGTATCTATGATTGATGAAACTGTGAGCCTATATGACTTGGTTACAAATGTCCTAGGGCTGCAGTGACTACTTATCATCAGGTAAACTGCATGCAAAATGGCAAACATCCATTTCATGTTATTTTTGAATCGATTACGTATTGACATTCCATTCATTTCAAACTGTGGATGAAATTGGTTCAACTTGCACTAATTGCTAATTGATACCTGAACTGAACGCTCGGTTGATAGACGCTAACTTATTTTGGATCTTGGATTGTACCTTAGCCGCAACGTTTCTCAAGTGCATCATCTCTGCAATAGGGCATATCTATACAAATATTAAATGTACTAAAATAATCCTTATAGAATTTAGATTCGAACGGATGTGAATTCCAATTCCAAAGCCGACTGTCACGGTAATGGCGACGGATGACGATGACAGACTAAAATTGTTCCGAACGTAGGCAGTACAACGCTCTGACGAAATTAATGGGCTACAAATTAGCTACATAGTAAACGGGCGTTAATGAGGAAGTGTAGACACTCATAGGTGTGATATATTATCGTAATTAAGTCCGGGATTAAAGACTCGTGGTATTCATATATTATGCTAATTAGGCGCGTGATGTAAACATGCAAAAACAACGGTCACAAGACGTAAAATGTTAATGGAAGAATCTTCTATGTCTGTAGCTGTTGACATCAAAGTATGCTTTCAATGCAGTGTTTACGTTTTACTTTTGGTTTAGTTTTCAAAGTACAATCAGAAACTTGAAGTTGAATGTTGCACTCAACAGTAATTAAGGCTTGTTGATAATCCGGTTCTACAAAAAGAAGACTACATATTCATTCTTTGGAAATGTAGTTTTTCCGTGTTTATAAAATGAATAAAGTTATCAATTAGGTTTATAATGAGCTGGTGACGACCATTAACAAATTCTGTCTCAAATATTTCAGGTATACGAAACCCGCACAGAAGTTGCTATAGTATTGGAGCTGTGCGCCGGCGGCGAGCTGCAGCGCTTGCTAGACGAAGAGGAGCGACTATCCGAGGGCGCGGCGCGAAGGGCGCTCCGCCACGTACTAGAGGGCCTCGCGCACTTGCACGCCCGTCGCGTGGCCCACCTGGACCTGAAGCCGCAGAACCTGCTGCTCTCCGCCGGCGGGGAGGAGCTGCTCATCTGCGACTTCGGCATCAGCCGCGCGATCCAGCCCGGCGCTCACGTCAGAGAGATACTGGGCACGAGGGATTATGTTGGTGAGCGTTCTGGCTTGTTATAAGCATGTTGTTTTTTGGGTCTTATGACGATGTATGTATTTTTTTCTAGCATGTTTTAAGTTCTATTCAGTTTTATCCTTGTAATGTTGATTTGATCTCTTTGTCCTTTACATTTCGCTTTAGGTAGTTAGATTATCTGGTTTCTTGTAGTATTTTATTTTTGCTTTAATTTGCTTAAAAAATCAGGTACCTACGATAACGGATTATTGTGACTGATATTAAAGCAATGTTTTATGATACAGACCATTATTAATTTATTATTAATATAACGACAAAGCCACTAGCTTAAATACAGAAACTGACGCAACCTTTGCCAAAGCAAAGGTGAAACTTCAAAATTATCGTGCATTCAAGTCTCGTCCCAGAGTAGCAACATTTCAACAATCTCGTGTCATTAATCATTATTATATCTGCTCAGATGATCTTTGAAGACGTTAAATAACAAATCCCATAATAGCATTACCGTGTCATGGGTTTGCGTAATTACAAGCCATGCATCACCACGATGCGTGATCCACTTTCCTTGCCCGTAACAATGGTTAATTCCATGGCAGCCGATGAGATTACACATTACAACTCCGATTACGCGGTACGTAACATAATAGATAATAATACTATGTTCTGTCCGAAATAATGGATGCAGTAACACGACGATAGTATCGTAAAGAGAAGGAAAAGACAACACTCGGGATATGTACTGGTTGCGTTTGTTTATGATTGAGTAAAGGTCTTGTCAGTGCAAAACTACAACAAGATTTGTCGTTATCGATTTCGGGGCAGCCATGATATTTCCGTCGCAAATATTAGTCCTTTGAGCCATATTGCTTGTAGAGCAAATCTTGCATTAAAAAATTTCAAGCATCAAAAATTGGGTATAAAGACGAGGACAGATAAACGTTCAGAGATAAATTTAACGAGTACTTGTAGATTTCATCAAACTTGACTAGTACTCTATTATTAATTATCACCACCGAAGATACTTTACCTACTTAGCAAATGACATATATTTTCAAATCGCTGTCAGTCAACAAAAAAATCACGAAATTAGTCAAACGCTCGTTGCTTGTCCCTGGCGATTGACATCTAACCAAAACTAACCTCAACCGTTCTTCGCCCCCCAGCGCCCGTGATCCTTTCATACGAGCCGCTGTCTCTCGCGGCGGACATCTGGTCGGTGGGCGTGCTCGCGTACGTGCTGCTCAGCGGCTACTCCCCCTTCGCCGGCGACACCAAGCAGGAGACGTACCTGAACATCGCGCAGTGCCAGCTGTCCTTCCCGCGGGACCTCTTCCGCGGCGTGTCGCAGCGCGCGATACAGTTCATCAAGGAGACGCTTGTTGTTGATCCAAAGTGAGTATTCGTTCACACCTGTTCGATTCAGAGTGTGTCGTTTCGAATGTACAATGAAATAGAATGTAAATAGAGACGCAATTTACTATTGTTTTTATTATTTTGCTTGTATGTTGAATTATTGCATATTTTATCATAATTATTTTCTTTGTTGTGGTTTATGTTGCAAAAAAATACTATACAACTAATAATAACGATATTTATTGTACATATGCACTATTTGAATCATAATTATTCTGTTCTTTGATTTTTATTATTATCAAGCCATAATGATGATGTTTTTACATACCACGAGTAGTTTACTTCAAGTACTTATGACCTTTTGACTTATAGATATAACGTAAAGAAAAAATCTAAGTTTAAATTTTCACTACTAAGTTTAAATTGTCTTTGAAAGGAAACAGTAATTCATGGTTGTTTTATTTGTCATATTTCAGGGGTCGTCTCACAGTGGAAGAGTGCCTGGAGCACCCCTGGTTGAAAGACGAGTCGGACATCCCCAGCGCGATCGTGGGCGTGGGCTTTGGCGCCACGGAGCTGGGCAGCGACGACGACGACAGCGACCGCCTCGCCCACGGCGTCAACGGGGCCAGCGTTAACGGCGTCAACGGAGCCAGCGTCAACGGGGCCAGCGTTAACGGCGTCAACGGGGCCAGCGTCAACGGCGTCAACGGTGCGAGCGTCAAGGGCGTCAACGGAGTTAACGGCGTCACCGTCAACGGAGCCGGCGTCAACGGAGTGAACGGCGTCGCCGAGGTGAACGGACACAATGTGAGCGTCAACGGTTGCAACGGCCACGACGCTGTCAACGGTTGCAACGGCACGAACGGCACGCACGAAGATACAGGTTAGATTTGAAATATTAATTTAATTATGTACATATTTATAGACGTAGAATTTAAAGTGAATTTATTTAACATGTTCATTAAAAAAACATTAATGTTTTGTTAATTTGCTATTGAAAATTGGACAAAAAAACATAAATATCCAGATTGGTTTTATTGCATTTTAAGTCGTGCCGAAGTACTTACACATTATGTGCAATATTAATTGCGTCTAATCTGATTTAGCTTTACGTAAGCGCTACATTGCTTATCTCAGAGTTATCAGTTGCCATTCTTGAATAAATAATTTAATATTTATTTATATTACTTCACTAATTAAAAGTTATTATTGTCTAGAAGCAGACGTGCGGCCGAGCTCGCCGGCGGAGGCGGAGGAGCGCGACAAGCCGCTGAAGCACGCGCACGCGCGGGACTTCTCGCCGCCCTTCCCCGATGCGCCCTCCACACCTAAGGTATATTTATACAGCTGTTTTAAAGCACTTAATAAATAATATTTTAATTCCAGTATGATTTGCTGTTACTGTAATTAATGTGAATTAATGACATTATTAATTCCATAAACACTGTGTATGTATGTATGAATATAAAGGCATAAAAAACTTGGAATGATTTTATTTTGCACATTTAAATAGTTTAATTGTATTGTTTTGTATTGTACATATGTACATACAGAAAGTTTTAATGAAATGTTGTATTCAATTCCAGGTATCGCGCAAGTCGCACCCTCACCCTCCGTCGGTGTTAGCGCTATGCAAGAAGTTCCAGCCGGACTACGAGAAGCCCGCGAAGCTGTCGCACGCGCACGGGCACGCGCACGGGCACGCGCACGCGCACGGCGCGGAGTGCGCGTGCGGCTGCGCGGGCGCGTGCCTGCGGCCGCGGCCGGACCGCGCCGTGCTGTGCTAGCGCCGCGCGCCCGCCGCGCACCGCCTGTTCAAGCGGGCGCTCGGGCACTGCTGCGGCGCCGCGCGCGATGACGAATGAACTGTACGGTGCACGTGACTGGCGGCGGGCCCGGAAACGATACCGATCGCCGCGGTCGATGCTCTTCGACGACGACGTCGAGTCGTGTCGTGTGAGATCGCGATCGCCCGCCTCGGGGCCGCCCCGACCTGTTGTATATTGCCGAGCGCCGACGTTGCGAACGTCGCCGGGCGACCCGAGCCGCGTGCGGCCATGTAAATATTTAGTGTAGGTTCTCTGTATATTCTTATCGTAGGGCCCCGATTACCCGAACTCGCCCCGGCCAAGCGCGGTCGCGCGCGGACGATACGCACGTGTTACGGATACTTTTTCCCGTTTTTACGATCGCGACTCCGCTAGGGAGGATGTGCCGACCGTTCACGTATCGAGTGTTTACCTATTTTATGGAATATAAGCTGCATGTACTGTGACGACGAGATTGAGCTTAAATTTTAGCGTAATTCGGGGAGCAGTCGCGTCATTGAGTTCGCTTGGCCGTCGAAGACGTCGAGTTCGTGTGGTAATCGCGCTCCTACAGCGACGGTACAAAAAGCATAATGAGAGCGCGCGGCGGGGGCCGCGGCGTCGCTGGCCGCCGGCCGCTCGCGACGTTAATTTATTGAGGCGGAGTCCGGCCGGCGACGCTCGGCGCCCCCACACTTACTTAGTTAATAAAAAAATTGTTAATGTGTCCAATCGCATCGCGTGAAATTATATTGTTAGCCTGTAAGTGTTTAGATGTTTTTTAACAGAGTAATTACGACGTACGTTACGTAGTTCGATACGGTAGGTAGGAGGATGCCGCCGGCGTGTTGACCCAAAATGGTGGGACCAAAATTTGTGTATGTAGTCGCAAAAGATTCCATATCGGTATAGCTTGTTGTCGTGGTTGATGTACGATTTGAAATTTTATCACTAAGAGTGACCGCTTCCGGGTTGTTGAGTAGATAGGGAAATTGTTACGTAGTGGAATGTTTACGATGAGCTCAAATCTTGCGACTTAATTTTCTTATGAACTTGTCTATAGTTTAATGGGG
Organism: Urbanus proteus proteus; assembly: GCA_018251915.1. Lineage (NCBI taxonomy): Eukaryota > Metazoa > Arthropoda > Insecta > Lepidoptera > Hesperiidae > Urbanus > Urbanus proteus. The sequence continues at coordinate 5,079 of DWPV01000721.1, read as the reverse complement.
CCGACTTGTCGGTTCCCGCTCCAACTCAATCGTGAGTTTCCATTTTACTGTATTGTATTATTTTTTTGTTTCATTTTATTACAAGGTTTTTTTCATCTTAACATTTTCTCAACTAAACTCGAAGATTCATTACCTTGTGAGAACTGTTGTGATCCATAACTCATTTGTAAAAATAAATTATTGTGATACAAAAGACTTATTTTTTCCATTCCCCTTCCCGAGCCCATTGAAAACCATGTCACCTTAAAACTATTATTATATGTCGACTGATGATATTATTAGATTAGTAGATTTTCCAAACAGCAAATAAAAAATATGAAATTAATTAAGATTTCTTTATTTCATTTCATGTTTTGGATATTTAAAAAAATACAATTTTCTTAAATAAACATCACTCATAGATATTTTAGACACACAAAAGATGACTCAATACACAAATTGAATATGCACTGTAAAATTTTATCATACATTTCTGATTTCTGAAATTTTCTTTAAATAAACGCATAGTTCAAGTAATTCTCAGTACGGTTTTTGAAGTACCAAGGCACCTAGTTCGTCCTAATTTTAAATCAAATCACTAAAGATTAGGCTCTACATATAATTCACAACCGAAATATTAAAATTTAGCATTAAAATTTTGGTAAAAAAAAAAATCTAATAACACGCATATTTTTATAAAATGAAATTCCATCATCATATATAATATTATACAGTCATAGATTAATTCTTCATTTGTTCTATTACTAATTGCTTATTTCAATATAATATCCTAATATTATTATAATAGGTATGGAAGAACGACTGTGTTTCCAAAAATCTTCCAAAGAGCAATTTTACGGTAACCTTTTTTAAATAGCGCAGCTCTTTCTGTCAGTTCAAGGCATGGGACTCTCCTCGCTCCTCGGAATGCTTGGAGGATATTCCACTTCCCTCGAATATATATTGGTGGACACACCACCCCATTATTGCAGAAATACTTGTAAAATGTAACTTCAACACAATTTAACATTCATAGCCCCAAACTAGAAATACCATGTGACGTGGGTGCTTTGAACATACAAATAATATACAAACATTGAGACCAAGAACAGAAATCTAAATTCTTTAGTGTTACACCACAATGTCTGCGTTCACTGGATAGATGGCGTTGTTAGAATTTTTAAATGGATTTTGGAGCAGATGGCGCCACTGTGCAGCTGTCAGGATTGTCATTATGATTTTGGACAAAGATTGTGAAAAATTACTGTCTTATGTGATTAAACCTGTAACAAATCTGGGCAAGACCCAGTGGCCGAATAATATTTTTTTCTAATATCTGAAAATAGGCATAAAAAAATGTCTTCAAAACAAATTTTCCACCCTAGACTATTTCACCGCCACTGGTCAATCTAATACCAGGCCACCCAAACTTTTAAAGCAAAGCAAAATCAGTCACAAGATTCTGGCAGTGCTTGTTACTTCATTAGACTTAGAGATATACATTAGTATATGTTTATCTAACCTTACATACACTTGAGTCTTATTTCACAAACTGTAAATCGATTTATGTAATATCATAAATATACTTATGTTTAAACAAAAGCATTGGGAACACTTCGTATTAATGAATTAAGAATACAATATTAAGTCTGTTAACTAAATAATAAAAATACTGTGTAACTAAATCACTTTAGAGAAATCTTTGCATTTGTAGTAGTGCACCATCAGCAGATACACAAACATACAAACTTTTTTTTAAATTTAAGTAGGAAATTCTTAAAATTACACAAACATAAATTATGATCATGAAATTCCCCACGTAGAGACATTTCATAGTTATTTTCGTTTTAGCTTCCATTCATATCAGACAAATTGTTAATGTTAATTCCTTCAAAAATTGTACCTAGGTATCCAAGGTCTATTTATAGCATCTATTTTGTATCTAAAAATTCTTATATCAATTTAAATCTGTGAATTAAAATATGAATACACTGAAAATGCTTAAAAAATAAATAAAAAATCAATGAAATAATATTATTGCGAAAATAATAATACACAAATAGGCATGACATGACACTTCTAATGTTACTTTTATGCAATTGACCCCAGGTAAGCTAGTATGGTAGCTATGGCAACCTGGTTTATTTTAGTTTTCACTGTACGTATTACACTACTACAAATGCAAAAACGTTTCTAAAGTGATTTGACTATACATATGTAGAAAAAAGTTTGACACAATATAAGATAATATGGGACATAAGTAACTCAATAACACATTTAGGAATGACAAATGCATATCCTAAAAAGTGCACATATTAAAGTTAATCCTTACAATAAATCCAATATTCAGAAAAAGTTTCAATTACGACAATGTTGTTTATGCTAGCTGTTGAACAAAAATTCAATTATCTTCAATACACCAACATTTAATCACATATCCCAAGCATCAGTGAATGCCGATGCAGTTAATTACAATCATATCATACTATCATCACAAATACTAGGATCCAATACTCACTTACCAATAAATTTCACTTAACGAATGCTTCTTAACTTAAACCAAATAAAATTGCAATTGACTTTGCATCTCACACAAAGTAATAAGCACACAAATTATGTAAGACATGAAATGTAAATCACCAATCACATTGAATACAAAGAACACAAAATATACTCCAACACAGTCACATAATAAATTCAGAATCATTATAGACCACAGAAAAGAGAACGGAGACAAAAGTGGCATATATGCCGATTAGTATGGGAACCGCTGTAGCCAAAACAAACACATAGAAATTGTTAATCTGCATTTTTATTACTAGTCTGTTGTCAGCATGGTTAGTTGTGACAGCCATATCTATACATCCAATTATTTGCCTTCGGTACAATATAATAAGAAAGATTTTTGTGTGAACAATTAACAATGTGACATTAATATACAGAACGTTGTTGATAAAGGGTTGAGTCACGTAACCATGGCAACCGACAGGACAATTTAAATTGGACCTTATCTCAAAGTAACTGAGTAGCTTTTGCTTGTAGGCTATATTATTTTCTCAAATTAGACATTTTAAATGAAAAAATCTAAAATAAATATGCAAATACACTTGCCTATGGTAAGAAATATCTCCCTTCTTATATTATGTGTTCTGCTAACATGTTTGCACTGTAAAACTGCGCAGTAAGGCATGTTTATGAAGTTCTACAAAAAACTTACCACTCATAAAACAATTCAATGACTAGCAAGCACTGACGTTAAGTATGACAGGCTTTTCATACTGGTAGTCGTCTCGATCCGCCTACATGCCACTTCCTGTTATCTCATTCTTTCATGTTATAGATAGAGAAATTGACAGATGACGTTCAGTTACTCACACAAGTGTATATTACGTTTCAATGGAAATATCTTCCTTTTTCATTAATTTAAGCTTCTAACACAACTTCCAATTCCGCACATCACGAGACCACAATCACTATATTCCAATACAGATAAGATTCCACTAATTCCAGCACTATCACTATATTCCAATATATATGTTACACACATAATCACTATCACTATGTTCTTCCACCCACGATGTCAGTGGCCGTTAACGAGGCCCGACATGGAGTCCGAGGTGGACCGAAGTTCCTGGATTTGGTCTGAGTACTCCGTGTAGAGACGCTGCCATCGTAGTTGACTCACCAGCAACGACAGCATCTCGTCGAGGATGTCGTGTTTTCTGATGCCCTAAAATATAAAGGACAAAGATATAGTTGATAGCTTTTTTGTGGATTAATACAGCAGCTAATAACAGTGATATTCAAAGTTTCTGTGTCAATTTTAAAACTGTAAAAGTCTGAACGAGAAACTTAGCCAGTGGCTGATCTAAATTATGATTTGGATCCTATTTGGCGTTGATTTTATAATCCAAAGAGAAAGTGACTCCGCCAGCAAGTGGCATCCATGATCAATTTATTATTTCATGTCTTTGAAGAACTTGTTGTTTAGAGGGTAAACAATAAGTTACATAGATACATAAGTTTGAATTTTTCAATGCTACTTCAGTCATGATACTCATTATAGAATTTATACTTTATATCCCAACTAAACTTTGCAATTTCGACTTTCAAAAGTCGTGATTTTAATAATTAAATGACACTTGATATAAGATCTTTAAGTAATAGGGATAAAACTTACCAGCACAGTAGACTGCCACTTCTTTGGCGTGGAGGTGCAATGGCTGGGTCCGAGCATATCATCCAGGATGGTCCGGAGCTGGTCCTCGGTGCCGTGGTTGGCGAGGTGCGTGAACAGTGTCATCAGCCAGTGTCGGTAGTCCTTGTCCAGACGGAGGTGGAGGCACGAGGCTACCTGGGCCTCCAGCCAACTGCTCGCTGAGTTCGAGCTGTATGATCTGTGGATGGTTATTGTATGGTCATTTTTCTGCGATGGATATCTATATAAAACAATGTTTTGAGGCACTGGCGTGGTTATTGCAATGTAAGTGGAATAGTATTAATCATTTTAATAATATTCCTAAATATTCTGTACAGTATTTGTTTTATTTTCCCGTCATATTTGATTTGCCCTGTTTAGTGGGGCTCTTTTTCTAAGGCGTTAGTAAGTTTATGTAGGTTTAGAGGTAAATAACCCCACAAAAGTTAACTTTGTTTTATTTATTTATACTTTATTGCACCAAAAAATTACAATGAAACATAAGGCGGGTTTAATGCTAAAAAGCATTTTCTCCTAGCAAACCTTTGGGATGTGCAGAGATAAACAAAAACGGTACAAGACAACAGGAAATGTAAATAGAACAAGAATATATCACTCCATAGTATAAAACAAAGTCGCTTTCTCTGTCCTATATCCTTTTGTATGCATAAATCTTTAAAACTACGGAACGGATTTTGGTGCAGTTTTATTTAATAGATAGAGTGATTGAAGAGGAAGGTTTATAATATATGTAATTTAACGCGTGTGAAGCCGCGGGCAAAAGCTAGTATAATATACAACAGAAGTTGGGAAAATAATAAAACAAGAACGAAGGAAGTGAAGTGACAGAGTACAAAAACATTTAAATGCAATAAAGAGAAAACATACTCAATAAATATATT
>DWPV01000720.1:0-25470 GCA_018251915.1 Urbanus proteus proteus | reverse complement strand
TGAAATTAATGTAATAAAATTTATTGTTCTAAAGATAGAAGACACTTTCTATGCTCATAGCCCCACAATACGATTTTCACCTGTATATTCATCTATTCATCTAAATTCATCATATCTGTCTGCATGGGCAACGAATCTGAGATCCACTCCGCGGGAGACCGGTATTGCTACCGCTTTGTCACAGAGGTCATCGATAGTATAGCCATAAGCCAATATACTCACTAGAGCTGTTTCATAAAGATAATCAGAATGTTTTTATCTAGTATAGAGCTGAGTTACTGATTTCTAGTTATGAAAAACTTCCCTTACATTGCTAAAATCCCATAAAACATTCCGTGCCCCAATAACCACCCAACATCAGCTAAAGACCATATTGTTCTACTTTTAAATAATTTCAGCAACCCAGCAAGACAACCCTCAACCGATACACTCTCCACCAACAACGAACACCAACACATTGCTTGCCAACAACAACCTGAACAACACAGTGCAACAGGACAGCGATGGACGCTATCACGGCACGGAACTAGTCATGCTTTACGATTATAAGGTGAGTATTGTAAAATTTTAATTATGTAAAAATTAATTAGCTTTAGCATATAATTTTTCTGCGCAATTAATAAGATCTGATTTAAAAAGAATGATATTTTTATTCATAGTTATGTGTACATTCCACTATAAAAGTAAATAACTTGTCTTAATTGTCTTTTGTATTATGAAATATTGATGAATGTAAAATTAAATCTTCATCGCAAACATTTTATGTTAAGCAAATGACATCATGAAATTCATTACAATGTACTCAAAAGTCTATGAAATACTCTGCCGAATTTTGTTGCAATTAATTTGATGTCGCCATTTTTTTAATGCACTTTAGTCTTCAATTTCAATCATACAAGTTTACAGCAACAATATTATCAAAATTAAATACTTCCACAAGCTTGAATATGTTAACGATTTTAATGCAAGTATCTTTAAATTATTATTAATGTTAATTAATGATAGCAATTTTTTGCAAGTATCTGCAAATTTGCTCCACAAATGCATTCAATAATATCGAACTGCATGGATTCAACAATAATTTATTTATTTATTTAATAATCTCTGTTCATTCTTTCATAGTGCACATTATGCTGATGTGTTTACACGAGGAAGTTATACTTCTCGGGACATTTCAAAATAGTCCCCAGGCATTGATTGTAACACCTCTGTGGCTAAAGCTATTATTTGAGATTGATTACAGATGTCCATGATTCATAGTGACCACTGACCATCAGACTGCCTGCTCGTTTGTTACTTTTTTATTGAAAAATCTTCATAATTTGACAATTTCCAGGCACAAGCCCCAGATGACCTGTCAGTGAAGCGCGGTGAGTGGGTATACGCAGACCTGACGCAGCAGACGGTGGAGGGCTGGCTGTGGGCGCACGCACCGAAATCGCGGCGGTCCGGGTTCATTCCCACTGCATATGCTAGGGCACCGCACACTACGTCACTGTAGCGGGTGTCTCTGGTTCTCAAAGAGAAGCCTCATCTTTAAATATGCGGCCTTTTGTACTATTGTTAAAAAGATCCACAGATTTTGTAAACATTACACTGTTACATCACCACACACAATGAAGATAATATTATTATAAGATTTTTTTTATTAAAAAACGTCTTTGAAACAGCATTTAACTTTTGATTTGTGATCAAAGTTCATACAAAGTTCATAAAATTATTTGTGCATTTAACTTTTGATTTGTGATCAAAGTTCATACAAAGTTCATAAAATTATTTGTGATTGATGGTATGGCAGCAGAAATAATGCATCTACTTTTGCCTTAAAGCAGTAGTAAGTACAGCTTTAATAAAACTATTATTGCGTCATTAATACGCTTACTTATCAATAAGATGAGAAGATTTCTTTGTGGATTTGGGGAGATATATCCATGGGCAGCCATAGGCCCATTATTTGCGTGTTAAAATGGCACTGTGTAGTGTGATCGTTAGGATCAGGAAATATTCAAATTTAATTTGAATAATTTGTATTGATCAAAAAGTATTCGTAAACAAATGTGCCAATAATAAGAGTACAAGATTTAATAATTCATTAATTAGCTTTAGCATATAAAATTTCTGCGGAATTATTAAGATCTGATTTAAAAAGAACCCTATTTTTTAATTAATAGTTGTGTACATTCCACTATAAAAGTAAATAACTTTTCTTTGTCTTTTGTATTATGAAATATTTTAAGTCTATGTTTGATGAATGTAAAATTAACACTTCATCGCAAAGATTTCTACAATTATTGTAAACTTAAGTCTTAGTTCGAGAATAGGTGATAGCAATGTATGTAAAATAATTCACTTAGTCTTCCTTAGTGTGTACACGTCTTAATATTGAGAATATGTAACGCTATTAAAAATTGCATTTATGTAAAATAATATCCGTCCAAATTCGACTGATTTGACATTGCGCTTTGTATTTTTATACTCTTTTTTTTAACTATTAATATCTAGGTATTAGTTAAATAAAATATTAAAATCTATAAAACATCGTTTCCTTTATAAATGTCATTAACTGTTCTAATAATTGTTAAGTAAGATTTAACTACCCATTTTTATGTATTTACCCAATAAATGTAGATTGCTAAAAATGAAAAAAAAAATGCAAATACTATTTATTTATTCTATAAATTATTTAACATGATCTTTACTCTAGAAGCAAATTCCTCTTCTTTTGTTTTGCCTGCTTTTTAATATTATCCTTAATTTCCCAGTCTTCCAGTTGTTTTTCAACCTTCTTTATGTCCTGTTCAGTGACTGTTATTGGTAGTTGTAACTCCATTTGCTCACTCCTAATAAACTTGAGTGCTTCTATCTTATCCTTCAAAAATGGACCTTGTTGACTCTCTAGAAGATTCCTGTATTCGTCCAGTTTCCCCTGACAAATGTCATCACAATGCATCTCCGTTAACTTACGTAAGGATTCCTTGCGCGATAGCTTGTGGAATGACCTGAAATAAAAAGCAGTTGTAAAGTTTTTAAATGCTTGTGTTTATATCCTATGGCTATGTATTCTAGTGCATTTATCGCTAATAACTGAAACTGATATCTATTATGTAAAAATGCATCAAGTAAATTAAATTGCAATTACCTAAGAAAAACATATTGATGGTTAATGGCCTAAAATGGCTAACCGCCACTACCACTAATGTCGCATATCCCCGTTTAGCCATTAAGAAACTAATATGCACCGAATCAATATCAATACCAGTTTTGGACATTCTGTCAATATTGTATGTTTAAAACTGTGTATTTATGTAATACATTTCCTTATAATCTGATATGACTACTAATTACAATTATCAAATCATGGATCCAACATTATAGAATGCCAACAATTACCCTACTTTATAAAAACCATTTTAAATATTTAATCTGCAACCACAGTTAATTTATGTTACTTACTCAGGATGTCCCTTGTATTCAATGTTCAATTTCTCTAGCAGCCATTCAAATTTCTTGTAGTCGTATTGTCTTAAATATTTGAGAAGTTTCTTTCTTTTATCTATAAGCTCCTGACAAGTTCTCTGCAAAATAAATGAGTATATTTTTATTTATTTTTTATAACACTACCACCTACAATTATTGTATAGTACATACATTTTAATTTAATTAAATAATTTTAAACATTCCAAATTAGTCCTGAAAGCTTTCCTGAAAACTACCATTTAACTTACCTTGGCTATCATATTTTTTGGGAATTTCTCCAGGGTATCTTGCAGACAACGTATGGTACCAGTCATTCTGGCAACTGAAAAATAGTTATCAACATTTTTAAATATAAGGGAACTTTAAGATTTTTAACTGATATATCTTATTTTAATAATTTTGTAGTGGTAAAGCAAAAAGGGAAAGGAATAAAAACTAGAATATTGTCTTAAAAACAAAAACCCAACTACTTAAAATGAATTGATTGAATTGACCCATATTGCTATGTTTAAAGTAAATTGTACATTCCACTTTTTATTTTAGCTTTCAGGTGCCATATTTTTATAAAAAGTTATATACCCTATGTCTCTATGACAATTGAGACGAATTCAACAACACCTTATATATGTTAAAAGTAGTCAATCCCGTTGAACATTACCCGCCTTCTGACACAGTTGGGTAAAAAAGTATAAATCCATTTATAAAATACAAATGTACAAAAAATGCTGTAGTTATTGGCTTTTCAACTAAGGATGGTAAGAAATGAAAACTACTACATAGATGTAAAAATAAACATGTAAACCAATAAAAAACAAAATCTACGATACAATAATTCCTGCACATTCCAAGTTTATTTACTTATATTAAGGTAACGAAATAATTTTGATGTATGTACTTTGAGTTTCAGCAGTGTTCTCATCATATTTATGTCTCCTGACTCTGTCCATGAATTCCTTCTTCACAAGAACCTTGTACTCTTTTTTGCCAAGAAATGCCACGGAAAATATCCTCTGTACTGGTTCTGGTGCACTGCAAAGATATAATGTATAATTTTTTAAAAGACATAGACGTTTAAAGTAGCAAACGAGCATACAGTCCACTTATAACTACTAAAAAATACTTACATTCTTCACATAAAATTTAATTGATAGTATTTTTCTTTTTGTTTTGCGTGATGGCTTCTCGGTCTTATGACCATGTTGCCAGTGACAAGTTTACGTAAAAAAACGGGGAATATTTTACTTGTGTTTCATAAAATAACCTATAATAACATAACAAATGTTTCTTAATTCTTAAAACAACAGAAGATATAGTTACCTTTTAATTTCATCGCTTAAAGCGTAGTCCTCTGCTGGAGTGGTCTCCTGGATAGATGGAAGGCTCTCCAAATCACCGGATTTCTCTGGTTTATACGCAGGAATGTAAGGCGGCCTTACCCATTTCACATCTACCTGCTGTTTTACTCCGCGCGTTTGGATTAGGGACGACGTTATTCGCCGCAGCATTGTACTTAGTAAGAAATATGGATCGTATAATAAAATATTACAATTTATTTTAGTTCTTGTCCAATTTTCATAAAATTATTTTTGACACCAGAAATCTGAAGGATACACATGAAAGTGACACTGACGTTTATATTTAAATGTTGCTAGTATATTGTACACATTAAAAAATAATATTATAGAAATAATGACACTATAATATCGATAATATCACTTGTTTATTTATCGATGATTAATTTAAAATTATGTATTATTTACCGGAGGTAATTGGTAAAAGAGAATATAAATAATATGTATCAGAAAGGCGGTCTCTACAGTCATGATCCCGCATATTCGTTTTTTTCTTGAGGCGTGATTCACAAAGAATAAAACACAAACACCCAGACGTACAACAGAAACCTAAATACAATTCATTATCCTGATATCTGACCGGGAATCGAACCGCGCGTCTGACGTTATTTAGCTAGATTACTCAACCAAAGCAGCAAGACCGTGTCAATTAGTAATTGAATAATAATAACACCTCTTTCGCCACCAAACTATCGCTAATGTGGCAAAGTAAGGGATGAAATATTATCTTTAATAGCTCAATATATAAGTATGTCATAGCGCGATAAAATGTAGTAGGTAGTGGTAAGTAGTATCTCCAAAAGTCTCTATCATCTTAAAAACCTACTTTAAAATCATAATATTGCATTTTGAATTACATGATAACTCATGTAATTAAATTAACTATTCTAGTGTATTTAACAATATACTTATCAGTTATAAGGAATGAATGAAAGTGCGTTTTCATAACCACTCATTTATTTATTGCTTTCAGGAATATGAAACCTCAAACTTATATTACAGCTGTTTTGTACTAAATGTACTGCTCCATATGACTGTACCTAAAATATACACATTTATAATCAATATCCTTTTTATATACGAATTTAGTGTGATTAAAAATTAATACAATAATATAAATTATGACAAAATATAATACATGAGACTTTTACAAGTTCTCATTTTAAAAGATTATTTTAGCACATTTTTTTGAAATTTTATCATTAGCCAATGCAATTCCATTGCTTGTGTTAAGAATTTTATCAGTTTTGATATTTTTTTTATTAAACCTGGCCTTTGTAAAATATTTCATAAAATAAATTACCATGCACCAATTAATTAATTTTATAGTACATAAATTTTAAAGTACACTAATAAATAAAGCACTGACTAACGAAATAATTATAGATAATACATACATTTTGTACAGATAACAAATTTCAATAAAATGGAAAAATCCAGCATTTAACGCGCCATCCTACTTATCTAATATAAAATCGAAACATATTGCACTTCTAAATGAGTAGTTGCTAACAAACATGAAATGAATTTATGGAATGTTTTGTGTTAAAAATATTCCACAAACTTTACATACAACGTTACACTTGACGACCACAGGGACCGTAACCAGTTTGATGCACAAATATTCTATCGCGGTCACTGTGATCCGTAAGTGGTAACGCCCTTTAAGAATACTACTTACTTATGAATAGAATGAATTATAAAATGCAAAAATGCCGTATGATCGTACACAACAATCCTAAAACTGCGGTATTAATAATGAATCTATGAAAATATCAATTAATTTACACCACAAAGATAATATTTAAAACATTTCCAAAGCCGAAAAAGGAATGCAAACCACAGCAAATTAAACTTCACCTACAAACCTTATTTTTTATCTTATTTTAATACTGGACTTTATTTAGCAATGTACTCACTAATGTAATCTAATTTATGTTTATATACCTATATAAATACAAAAATGTCTTCTTTTATCTGATCCTCCTTAAACATAATTATATTTGGCCCTAGCAGTATGTTTAATATAATACATACATTTTAATATCCCACGAATAAAATATAGAAAACATTCGGTTAAATTGGGCTATTGGTATTTGTCATGCTCTTTATAGAACGTTTTTGATCAATGATCTTTATAGATATTTCTTTTAAAATATGTGTATTGCTCAAAAGATATTCAAGAGTAATCGCTATATTTTTCTATATAATTATTATATGTTATACATGGAACAGGCAATAAACTTATCTACATAAAGCAATATTCAATTTATCAGACTAGGTTAATAATAAATAGATATTAAGGTAGGCAACACCAAAGTTAAATGTGTAATTTAAAATAAGTCCGTACTTTCAATGTATGTACAGCGGTAAACGATTTTAAATAAGAGCATAATTATTAGAAATTTTCATTGAAAACTCGGCAAAATTAGCTGCGTATTATAGTTATGTATATAAGGTATACATTTATAAACATACATAAATAACTTTAATATAAGTTAGATGAACTAATATTATTAAGATGTTGACTATGAATAAATAAAGGAAATGTTAATTAGGAACAGCACCAAAAAATAATAATCTGAATACATATTTATAATATCAATAAATTCTTAATAACCAATACCCAGAAATAAACTTTTATTCATAGTATTTCGTTAAACATTGACATTACGGTAACAAACTTTGTTCCATACATTTTGGCACGACCAAATAGTAAATTCTAAGTGTGTTTAACTCGGTTATGAGTGGTTCAAGTATCGGGATCATATAATCACGAAACAATCTGTAGCTCAACTGACTCACGGCATACATATATCAGTATCAATTCAGACTTTTCCTGGAATCAGAACTCCTCGAGACTGAAAGAGTACTGGATGAGTCTATTTATGAATACGCGAACGGACTGAGCCGTTTCGCAGCTCAGCGGAGTTACAGATCACACATTTAATTTACCAATGTCTAGAATTATAGATAATTCGCATTATAGTTGATATATATTAGTGACTTTGCAATATCCTTATTTAAGATTCCTCGTACAGTTCTACTCATTCATATCAGCTTTTTATATTTTTACATTTCGCCATAATTGTTAATTTATTAACTCTGCATAAAAATGCTTTCATCCAAATCATTTCGGTATGGACCTGTAATTAATTTACTAACAAATAAGATTTTTAAATGTTTATTTGAAATTTTTACTTTGACTGTGCCCCGACTGATAATTTTGCGACAAAACTTAAAATTATAACGGAGGTTTCTACTCAAAATTGGATCATATAATTAAATAATTACACTTTTATGCGATTACCAATAAAGCAAATAACCATTCACAAATAATGCTTCAATAATATGTTTGTGAATAATTGAAAAAGTTTTACATTAATATAATTTATTTACAATCACAATAAATATTCAAATGTGTAGGGAATAATTACAGAAGTGAAATTATATACAAGCAGAAAACAAGCCACACGGAATTTGTTAAATATTTCTAAAGTTTGTGCTATTCAATGCACTCATATTTATTCTTATAATTTTCAAATCCTTTTTAAATTGTCAAGAAGACTGAAAACATAAGTGTTCCAGTCACCCTTTCAAAAAGTGAAATTCATGTAATATTTTTGAACCGACAAATCTTTTCACACATCTTTTCACACAAGTTCGAAAAACTAAAGCACCCCATATTATTACCGTCATTCCCTCTATTTCTTCATTTGAGCGTTAAATATATGTAACTTGGTTCAATAAAAATGTAATCAAAAATTGCGGCTTAAATTCAGCAAGAAACAATTTAAAATGCCGCCTTTTTCTGTTATATTTTTAATGAGACAAGCTACACTTACACAATAATCGAGGACTAAGGCTAAATTAACATTATAAAACTGTTCAGACCCAAGTTTGTAAGTATTGAAAGCAGTGTTCTAAGAATTCAACAATAATATTGTTGAATTAATCACTTGGTAAAAAATTAATCGCAAAACTTGAAACGCTATTCAAATGTCATTAAATGATCACAAACAGTTTAATAATATTTATTTGCCCAAACACACACATATTATTAAGTTAAAAATAAACCTTATTTTACGACCCCTTCACTTTAATGTTAAACTATAAAACGTCTTCGCCGGTAGTTATCTATTCCTTCTAGTCTAGGTACCACATCATTTAAAATTAAACTATGATTATTACAAGGGCAAGATTCGTTTGGTCGTGCAATAGCTACTTTGTAACGTATTTTATATTAAAATGAATAAAACCAGATAGGAATTTGAACTTTATTCGTTTGGAATGGACGCTAACATCTCTGACTTCATTTATTTATGTTTTTTTTTATTAATTTTCATTCAGATATACAAAATTTTTGCGATGTTAGTCAACTATATCTGAATTCAATCTGTAATAATTTTGTTGTAAGGTAAGGATAATGTATATCTTTAGAATATTATGAAAACCTCAGACTCAACACTCATTCATTCATTCATGAATGTGTAAGTAAATGAATGAATATGTTATCTATTTGAAGTACATGGTATACAGATTGAATATAACGTAAATTATAATGATTGAGTCGACTATCATTCAATTCAATTTTATCCCAAGAAAATAAAGTTCAACTTCTATGTTTTTTATTATACATTCATTCAATACACCATACATCAAACCTCCACCATTCTGTATAATACTCTCGAATCAAACAAGTCATATACACTTTAGATGAGTTTAAATAAATTTCACTACACTATTTTAAAATCATACGTTTTCTAGACAAATTCTTTAACACAGATCATTTAACTATTGATTGAGAATACTTTATTATATAATATACATATAACCTCAGATTATATCAAAATTAGATTGAGCATGGTACTAGATGATGCAATTGTGTATTGTAGACTTATGCATAAGACTGAAATACAACTGCTTTTTCGATATATGCCATGTATAAGTTATATGATCTGTGACTAAAGAATGTTATAAAATAAATAATATAATATACAACTATAAATCGAACTATATCAACAAGTATAGTGTATATTATTATTCCTAACTATTTAATTGCATAGCCTAAGGAATAAGGAAGAATATATTAATCTGACTAAATTATTTTTAGATTAGAAAAAGAACTAAGACATGGGAGTGCTTAGAGTTTTAGAATGAAGGTATCTATAATTGTGTTTGATTGGAATTTTCTAAGAAATTTGATAATAGTTACAGTTAGGCGTCCATTGATTACACAGATTAATTTTCAAAATACATTGCAACAAATTAAACTATATGTTTTCTGATGTGACATCACGCAACATGAAACATTAATGGTATTTATTGGTTTTTACTGTAGCAGAAAGTTTAACTAAACTAGTTTTTTCGCCAATACCTAAATTAACTCCGATCAAATATTTTTAATGGACTAAATCAAAATCTAATCATATCAAATGAAATATTGAACCAATGTTTTTTAAAAAATTAGACATCCACACCTAATAATTCAATTATGAAGCCTGTCTCGCTTTGTGACGAATTTACGGATACACTAATAAAATTTCGGTATGTTCGGTAGTCATAATTAAAAAATAAATATAAATAACATTTACACTAAGTTTTAAGAGGAATTAATATAGATATAAGAAGTACATACTTAAGTCTCCGGTGTATGTATTAAGAAATTCTTAAAGACTTTTTCATTTTGCTAAAATCTAACGTTTTAGCACAAGAAGATAAACAAGGTTTGAATAGAAACTTGAAGA
This sequence comes from Urbanus proteus proteus, assembly GCA_018251915.1. Classification (NCBI taxonomy): domain Eukaryota; kingdom Metazoa; phylum Arthropoda; class Insecta; order Lepidoptera; family Hesperiidae; genus Urbanus; species Urbanus proteus. Next base: position 14,894 of record DWPV01000720.1, on the reverse strand, counting down.
AATTGAATAGTTCAAGACAAGATTTTTTAATAAGATATTTTAGGAATCTTTACATGACTGACTATTCTTACCTGTGTTTCATATAATTCTTATTATATACACCTCATGTAATTATCACATATTGGCAGTATTTATATATAACTGATTATATATTATATGCTTTAAACTTTCAACTTCTATTCTCGTTTTAGTTTTTAGTATTTAATGAGCAGCTTCGAACAGAGTATTAATATTTATGTTTGTTATATTTACGTATTTAGTTAACAGTTATTTTGTGTAACAAGCGAGCCAAGATTAGTGATGCAAAAACTCAGTCTTAAGTTTTAGAAGACTCGACTTAAATTCACATAAAGTCGAATTCTTTTAGTCAACACGAGTCAGAGTTTTGAAGATTGTCTCAGTCGTGCATATAGTTAACGTCAAAAAGAAATGAATTCACATGTACATTTTCTTTAGGTTAAGGTATGAATGTTTAAAAAAACGACTCGGTATTAACGATAAAAGACTTTAGTCTTTTGTCTCGAGACGAGACTTAAAAGCCTTGTCTTGAGTCCATTGAAAAGACTTAATAGACTGAGTCTTTTACATCAAGATGTGATCAAAAGCTAATATAATAACAATAAATTTTAATTCATTCGTTGCAAATACAAAATTTGTAGCACATTTTAACATTGTACAATATTTACCCAGTTCTTCATTACCATGGACGTATAATCAAATAGACTCCGAATATAATACAATTTTGGTCACATGACCTCTATACTCCAAGTTTATATTACAAACAAATCGGCACGATAATGACATGATGACAATATTAAAATTCTCTTTGTGACGAGCGTTTACCAACTTAATAACGCAATGAATGAAATGAATAATTCAATTAAAAATGACTTCGATGAATTAGAAGTTCGTTAAACATGAAACTTGAATAATTTTTGAAATAATGTTATTTTTGAAAAAAATAGACATTTAACCATATCATAGAAAGAGATTTCAAAGTCCGTCATTATGCCTATTATGCTTATTCCGCTCTTATAACAGAGAATTTGTTCCAATGCTCCGTACAAAAGTATTTATTAGAAGTCTATTCGTTTATCTCATCTATGTACGACTGACTGCCGTCTTCATCCTAATTTAAACCCTGTTTATGTTATTGTGTAAGCTGTTTGTCTTGTATATCCTATAATTAGATAATGATGCCTTATTTATAAGCAGGCAGGCTTATAGTATTTTAGTAAGATTTAGATTACGATAATTATATTTATGACTGATAAGGAGTTGAGACTTAAAATGGGTGTTGGTGGTTTTTTTGCGATTTTACAAGCATGGTGAAAATTACTTGACGATTTTAATATTTTTTATAATTACAAGCTCGATATTATTAAATATTGACAATTACGACATTAATTATGAAATGAATACAATAATTTATTTTTATATAAATGTCTTTCTATATGATCGACAGTGTCTAGTGAAAGCATTTTAATTACAAATAGAAATCATAGCCTTTTATAGTCCCAATATAAAAGTCTAAGGGTTAATTTACATATACATTGAATGTGTCATGGCAGACAAGATAAATTTATTGTATACAATATTTTGACAAGTACAACTCATATCCATGTACGATCTTACTCTTACCGGTAGCGTTGTAAATAAGTTAGTAAACATTGTATTTAAGAATACTTTATCTGCCACAGCACTGCAACATTAATTAAGTGAGACATATTTAATAAACTTGTTGAATAATAAATTACCCTTTTCGCTTTCATACCGGACATGTGTTATAAAAAAACAAAACCTACTGACATTCAATCTTAAAAACGTACAACTTATATCACATACTTTACAATCCCAAACCTAATCCACCTGTAGTACACCATTTTCAACCTACAACCCCACAACTCCCCCTCCTTCAGTACCTCAACTACCAGTTGGTACTGCGTGAGCTAACAAGCTACCGGCTGGTAGATTTATTTATTTATTTATTTATTTATATTTCATTGCACCTCTTATGATATAAAAGCTACAATAGGGCAAACTTAATGCCTGATGGCATTATCCACCAGTCAACCCTGGGTGGCTGGAAAATTTGTGGCAGGTGTAAAATAAATAAATATGCTGAAGTTCAACATAATTGTCCCGTCTAGGGTGCTTTCATATTAAACGCTGTATATCAGCAGTTGCAGTTCAGTCGCACGGCCGCAGCCCTATAGCTGTCTTTAACGTTTTACTATAATCTTTAACACAGCGGTTAGTGAGGAAGCGCCCTAACTCGTGTGCCACGAAATATTATCTTTAAGGGTAATTTCAAATCCTGAGCGTATTATATTAAAAACTTTCAATATTGATGCTTGCAGCGCCAAATAAAAGACGCTTGAAGCGAATGTTTCCTGGCCCTCAGCTGTAAGTTTTATTTGATATCAATGGTGGTATTTTTTTCTTATTTTATTTCTTATTTTTTTTTCCTATTTTTCTTTTTTAATTTTGAAATGATGTCTCATAGTAGCCAGATCTCAAGTAGATGTCGTGAGCGATTCGTGTATTACGATAATTGCATTTTGATTAATTTAATTTTTGATCAAACTAAATTCATTGTCGCTGTAGCATTTTATTTTATATTAATAATTAGTGCATTTTATTGCAGCTTTTGTATTTTTTCGTCGTAATAATCATTAAACGAAAACTAATTTTACCAATTGTTCGTTTTAATTTATAATATTATTGATTTTCCAAAAAAGAAATGGATTTTGTTAAGAACATAATTATATTCCTAATGACGTTTTTACAGGCACTACACAGTAGTTTTCTCCTGAGTCGTGGATACCATAGACACATACGTATAAACAAACACCCAGACCCAGAACATATATGTAAATTCATCATTTAAATATGTATCCGACCGGGAATCAAATCTGGGACTGCGTGTCAAACCGGCATGGACATCTGTAATCAACCCCAGATAAGATCAAGATCCTACCTAAGGTTGATCACAGATGCGTTGCTACCCCCGAGGACTGAGCTGGAACGCCTCGGATAAGTATGTCTCCCTTACCACACCCTTCAAACCAGAACAGCAGTGCTTAACATTGCTGTTATAAGGCAGAAATAAAGGTGTCCCATAGGGTCTTCGTTCAACAATATGTTGATCGAAGTATAGGGTAGATAAGAAGAGTTACAGTGACGACTTACCATAATATATTCTCTTTATGCTATTTGTGTTTTTGTTAATTTGTTTACTGTTACAGACTACGAAAACAAAGTCTCAAAAGACGGGGAACTCATCGATTTGATCAACGGCAAACAATTGTTGATTGTGGACAGCTATCCTTACTGAAGGGTTTTATCAAAGGTGGATCCGTATATCGTTATTGCTGTAACAAGTCATCATGTAACGCCTATCTCCACGTTACAGATAGTCTTAGCGTGAAGTATCGCAAAGATCAACATAACCATCCTCCTTCCAAGTACTATAGAACTATCACAGAGGAGTACATGAAAATGCAGTGGTCACAAGATCACAATATGAATAAAAAATGTAACCGAAATCAAACAAAAAATATTGATTATTAATAAATGTTGGTTTGGTGTAATTCTGAAGTCGGCGCTCATATTCTGAAGTCGGCGCTTATATTGATATTAAAATAAAAGGTTATAATTTTGATCTATAAATAGACATTTGTTTTGTATCCGTAAATGCTGTCATGTGTTCTTGTAACGTCTATTTGTTGTACCTACTTTATAAAAATATTTTTTTCAATTTCGGAATATCTCTACTTTTTTTTCGTTACGATGCTTTAACACATAGTACGCTGAACTTATCTTTAACCTTTACATTGATAATATAAAATCTTAATAATACTCATTTATTTTTCTCAATTATAACACTCATTTTTTCCAAAACTTTTAATATTTGCAGTATTGTCAAAAAAGTGTGATAGATCCATAAAATTGTCCCACTTCAACAATTTCTCCCATTAAAAGTAAAAAGATAAAATTAATAATAAAAAGATTTTTATGACAACTAACATAATTTTAGACCGTTACACAGGCCTTTCACCTAACAAGTTTCGCCGGGTGTTGGACATATTATTATTATTCATGTGTATATAAATCGTGTCTTAAATCCATTTCAGGGCAAGAGACAGAAGAAATCGGGGAACTTATTCACTTGATTAACGACAAACAGCTATTAATAGTGAGAGATTACCCTTATTATTTGAAAAATTCACTCAAACGCGGGTTATTATACCGTTATTGCTGTAATAAGGCCTTCTGCAACTCCTATATTTATGTCACAAAGGACTTACGGGTTAAGTTCCATGGAGATTTTCGACATAACCATCCTCCTACGAAATACTGTAAGATTCCTTCCGGAAGATACGTAAGGATGTAATTGTGTCTAAGATTTTTACTGTGCGTTCCAAAAATACTTATTTGTTCCAAATAATAAAAAAACGTAGATAGAAACGATGAAGCGCGCATAGCCCTGCGAATTGCGTAGATCTTAACCGATCTACAAAGTTAAGCAACGTCGAGTTTGTTCGGTAGATGGAATGTTGACCGCTAGTGGCAAAATTTCCTGCGTGTTTCCGTGCTTCAGAGGTCACGTAAACTGGCGGTCCCGGTTATTATCATTGGATAGCAGACGTTAAACCTTGTCGGAGGCCATATGGACAGTTTGAAAACATTCGACACGGGTTGGCTACTAAGCCGTATCCCTTCCACCAACATGCTTTAGTACGCTCCAAGCCTCAGTTGTAGGAGAAGACCCAAGCCCAGCAGTGGGACATAAAAAGTGTTGTGGCAATATAAAAACCTATATTTATTTTATAAAATTTGAGAATTACCGTAATCAAGTTACGGTATAATCTAGCGTGAATTTTGTGTATGTGCCATTTTTAATAATAATGTGAATTGCGTTTCTATGTGGTGTACCAGTGTCTTGCGTTGTGCAGACTTATTGACAACTCCTTGATTGTAACTATGTATTAACTAACGATTTGAATATGTATTTGTATACCAATATTTATATCCATTAAATTCATTTAATATTTTAATACAGTTAACTATATAAAAAAATCGGGATTTATCCTGTCGGTGAAATGATTTATTATATTTTCTATCTATATGTGTAATATTGTAATTCAATAAACGGTAAAAATGTTGTATTTTCTTATTTATTCACGCAATCATTTGACAAAAATCAGTAGGGATTGTATGTAATATCTGTAAAATTATTATTGTTTAGTCTGAACTCTGTATTAGTCGCCTACATTATGTTCTAATAGCCAGTTATCGCAGCTCTTTCTCTTCCAAACTACACTTATTCTTTGAAATCTTTATAAGAATTTTGGGAAGAATAATATCATCCCGAATTTTCCAGGGGAACTAATCGAATTTGAGAATGGCAGGCAGGTCTTTCTATACCGAGGATACACGTTTTGCAAGCACAAGTTTATCCTTAAAGGAATGGCTTCGAGGTGGATATGTACTAGGAATTCCAAATGTGGTACATACATACATCTGGATGAACAGCTGAATGTTATCAGGATGTCTTCAAGGTACCACACGCATCCGCCACTGACCTTAAGGAGAATGGCTACAGGGAGGTATATCAAGCTGTGACACAGGTGTTGGTTGGTTGGCTGTACATAAGAGTCTAAAGATTGTATCATACATATTTGGATTGTGTTTTTGTATTTGAATAAAGATATATTTTGTTACAATTTTTGGTTTGCTTTTTTTGTTTTAATAATATTTTTTTATGAAAAGAGTTATTTTATGGTATTTTTTTAAGGAATATTACATGTGAAAAATGTTAATATTGACTTATGTATGTATATTCCAAATATCACGATCATTTACATATCACCAAACTTAGTATCTAGCTATCTGTCCTAACAAGTAAACATTTTATTGTATTGCGTGTTTCTGCGGAGCACTGCCGTGCCCCTAAATAGATTTTTCCTTTAATTAATTTCAATTGTATCCGAAAGTAAGATTAGTATTTTTGTAAATTTTGCTCTTTAAGATTACGTGTTAGGAACCTATTGTACACAGATTTCAGTTTTTACTTTCTCCAGCCATTTTATATTATACTGCTGGGGATTTCCTCTTCCTGCTCCCTTGCCAGGAGCAACTACGCTGATACTGGCTGACTCAAATGGTATGTTTCATAGAGTTCATACCAACATGGATATGACCCTGTAAGTATTGGAGGAAACGACGGGTATGCGATCTTATGAATTTATAACAAAGAGTGCCGTAAAAGCCTTTGTAGCAATTGCGACGCTAATAGGTTTTAGTTTGCATATTATGTGTACAGTTGAGATATCCGACACATATTAACATTATCCCTGCTCTTCCAGAGACGGGGAAGCTGATCCAGTTCCACAACGGGAAGATCCTCTATCTCCGTGGAGGGTATACTTACTATCGACAGAAGAAGATCTACAGTGGAGTGGCCACTCGATGGGTCTGCACGAAGAACCGGAACGCCAAATGCAACTCCTACTTGCATCTTGACGCGTACATGAACATCATCCACGATAGTTTGCATGCGCATACGCATCCTCCGACGCCGCTTGTCCAAACAGCGGATGGGATGTACGTTAGAGTTTAAGCCTTAAAATATAATCGTATGGAATGTTAACGTCAGCTCCATGTTATGTAGGATGAGGCGATCCAACTGAGCCCTCAAGGTAACGAAGCATTAGTGGTCGAATTCAAGTAGTTCTGTTCGGAGTTGCTCCTTCGCATAAAATACACTAACCTTCTTAGCATAAAATGTCTTGAATTAAGAGCTAATTGCGACATAGATAGTAATATTACCATATAGAAAACGTGTACTGAGTGAAAAATTACCATGAAACGAGACAACAGATGAGCAGATTGAGTAAAGAGATTTTAAATCGTAATTTTAGAAGGTCAAGAACGCAATCTTAAATTTCATATGAGATAGTAAAATATAAGTGTCTTGTCTGCCACGGCACGTGTCTGGCACGTTCAATGTATGATGATATAGACGCCTTTATTGGTTTTAGAATTTTTTGTTCTGTGATTGTATTTTTAACGGTACATGTATGAAAAAACGACTGGGGTTTTGTTGACTTTTTAGATTATTTAAAAAGAGAGGTTTATTATTTTATGGTAATTTTTTAAGGAATAGTTAGCGGAAACATGTTTTATATTGATTCATTTTTAATTTTATTTATTATTTTATCGCGACGCCTTTACGTCTATACTGGATATAAGTGATAAAAAATAATTAGTCTTTTTTAAGGGTCGAGAAAGAATACTTTGAAATCTATATATCTGAGATCCCTCTTTAATGTTATCAGATGTCAAATTAAAAAAAAAATCTTGGGCAGTGTGATGCCGGGTTAAATTGTTCTGATTTAGAGAAGAGTCCTGAAGGATAAAAACGAATGATGATACAAATAATGATGTTGTGATGACGATGATCACAAAAATAGTAAATCAAGATGTCCAGGAATTATTATCATAGTAAATTAATTAGCATGGAGAAATATCTAACAATTGTACCATTGTACATAAAACAGTTTTAGTGGACCGTCGTGATAGTTTCCACTATGCCTGATTCTAAGGGGGTCGAGGTTAAGGTTGAGAAGCGATGGCCAATTTGGTGGCACTGAGTATTTATTGGCCAAATTCCTAATACTCAAAGTTGGGTGATGATTCGGTAGAATAACAATTACATTAAAATAGTATTACATTACATTAATGTCTAGTGAATAAATGTAAGCTTCGTTCAACGAATGTTTTCATAGATTGAAGTATACTTTATGACTATCTTTACTTTTGCACGTTACTTCTAGATAATACAACTAATAATAAATATGAATATTGCGGATGAAGGCATTAGATATAAATAATCATAATCCATATTGATTTGGGGTATCTATAAATTGGGTTTTGTAAATTTTATAACTTTTTCTATCTTAAAATAATACAATCCCAGCTTCACAGTAGCAGATATAACAGGTATGTAATATGGCAATGTACCTTAAAGTTGCATTTATATCAGACGCATCCCATGGCAGATTATATAGTGTTCTTCTATACAGTTTGTATTGGCTATTTAGTACTGTAATATCGCACAGGCACATGCCGCAGGTCAATAAATTGTATAGAAATATATTATTTCGTCTGCTACGGGATATACCACGTCTAGATGTAATGTGTAAACCATAATCGTATGTATTCAAAAGAAGCAACATATCTGAGAACGACCTCGTATAGGATATCTGCCCTATTTGTGGTCGTGACAGATGTCTTTACGCGGTATACACTACACGAGGTTATATTACGCAACCGCTCTTTAAATGTGACCTAATTTCTCAAATAAATAAAATAGGTAGATTACTCACGCCTTGTATTTGAGTGAAGCCAAAAAAACCACGCTACTTTCATGTATTTATAGGCACAAACTTACACAAAACTAGCGTGGTTTCTTGTCAGTTCCTTTGTTTATTTACCCTCACATAATCACTTTTATAGCCCGACCATTTTAAAAATGGCTTCATTTTTTTGTTAGGAATGATAGATCTACCTACTTTATTTATCTGAGCCTAATTTATAGATAATCCCTCATATGTAATATTTTAATAATACACGTACATTTGTATAAGCTTCAATGGTAAATAAAATACGAAAATCGCATCTTTTGTTTAATTATCCTTATCCCAAACTATTGAACTCCTAATTGTGTGTGAAAAGAAAGAACAAAGTTTTATGTATTTTATATGATTTGTATTTGTATACATTTCTGGACAATGTAATATGTTGTAATAAAAATAAAATCGTCCCATTGCGTTTCTTTTATGCAATTGTAATTGCTTTATTATGGGGTTTCGTAAACGGACAAGTTCTATGACAATTTCTAGCTGAAATTTTATAGCCATAAAATTACAGCTGATAGAAACGTAAATCATCAATGTCCACGTCTTCCTTTCTATACATTTTAACAGATTTCGATTAATTAATCGATAATACTTCTAATCGTTGTTTTATTGATTGATATTCGTCGAACAACGAAAGCTCGTAACATGGATCAATCGACGTCGATCAAAATATCGATAATATTTGAAGAAGCCAATAATATACAATACAATGCATCAAGAAAAAATCGAAAGTAAATACAATTTTATAAACTTGGCTGACACACTACCGCGTCTCTAGTCTTGTTATCCGTTTACGAACCCCGTTACGATATTTGATTTATTGCATTTATTATTTAAAATACCTACTAACTTACTAACTATATTAATATAACAACAACTTACTAGTGAACTAACGAACCGAGCAAAACTAATACTAACATTTCAGTGAACATATTCATGACGTCACGGGGCAAGGAGAGGTTGATATACAACAACTTCACGTACTACAAGCAGAGTCGAACCCGGAACGGCTTTCGGTGGGGCTGCACGAAGAACAGGTGGCATCGGTGTAAGGCGTATCTACACTTGGCGGATGATATGACGATCGTGAGAAGTAACATGGAACACACACACTCCGCGTTTATAACCGGCCTAAGGAAGTCGAACTGATCTGTTTATAAGTGCCATTGATGGGAAAAAGGTTTTAAAAGTCATTTTAAAAATTAAATTAGTCAGAAGACATGCAGTGGAAGTATTAGTGAGTTAATGTCATCTTATGTTGTGTTTAATAGTTATAGGGAATTCGTTTTAAAACGCACAACCAAATATTATTATAGTAAAAATCTGCAGGCGAGCATGCAGTCCAAATGATTGATGTAGTTGGTACAAAATGGGCATTTAATACCAATACTAGATAGAAATAGAATCGTATCTGAGCTCGGCCACAACGACAATCTGAATTGCCTAGTATAACTAAGTGTATCTTACCATATCCTTCAAACACATTCTTCATACAGAACACAGAAGCTAAGGGACCGTACGCATACTACGGCACCAATTTTTAATTTTTTTTATCCCCCTCGGTGACTATCCGTAGTGTTGGCTAAGACTTGTCTTGCCCTGTCCCTTGCCTTGCCCCTTGCCTCAAGTACATCATAATACTTTTAAAATATGGTTTAAATATTTTTTGCAAACAAAAAATTTAAATATATAATATACTTTGGTTCACGTTTGTCTTTATTAATACGACACTTAAGAGTGTTGCTACTTGTGAGTTTAAGAAACGCCATATTTGAATATAGCTCGAGAAAGCGTGAGATTTTTCTAGAGATTATTGACTACGTACGTGACGTAAACCTAAGGCCATAACGTCGCCCCTGTGACTAATAGTGGTATTTTCAAGACCCCCTCTCCCCTGAACAGGTCATGTAGTATGGGTACGTTCCCTAATGGGCAGAAATTGATGTGGCAGCCTGGCAGCGTTACCTTCATAATCGAATCACGAAGGGTTCTATCTTTTAGACCATAAACAATGACGCTTAATTTAGTTAAAACATTTTTCTGTGTAAATACTATTATCTGTTTCTTGTATGTCCAATAAATAAGAAATGGCCTTAATTGACGTTAGGATTCGAGCAATAAACACTAGAGCTATTGTAATTAAATTATAAATGTATTAATATTATAATAATACCAAAGCATGATCTATATCACCTATAATCAAAGTTATTATTTATGGTTGTAATGTCTTCAGAACGTATCTGATTGTAATTTGTGCGCTCGCCACAGCAGTGCTGCTCACAAATCCAATTCCGACCGATCGGTATTGGAATTGTTGCGACACTACCGTAAATTGAATTTGATTTTGATTTAAATATTTTTTGTAGTGTTACTATAATGTAACGAAATTGTAATGACGCTGTTAAAGACCAATCCAAACGTAGTTTCTTCAAAAATCACGTTATCTTTGACAGATTGGATTGGTTTGGTGAGTAGTAGTGAAGGTCTGTCCCTCATCGCTACCGTAGTAGGAATGACATTATCAATGCAATCTCATAGTTATGTATCTTGATTAGATATACCTACTCATAAATATTTGGAACCATAAAATGTACGTAAATTATAATTATCTCTTTGTCTCTTTTTGGGGATTATTTTCATAATTCCATCACACGTACCTACAACGTCATGATTTGGGTGTAAGATAGGTATTGAAATTGTACATTGCGTCTTAATTAATTTTCTCAGTATTTCTTAATTATTACCGTGATTAATTTAATTTATTTTATGATCTCAGAATTAATTACTTAATTCATTAAGAAAAATGATACAAAATATTGTAAATAGGTACACTATCATAAAATGTACATAAATTTTAAGGATTATCTTGTAAATATTGTTTAAGATGTCATATCTATATCTTTAAACACAGGTCATATCTATTAAGACTAGGGGTGTATGCTTTAAAAATGTTGAAAGTCTTGCCAGGTTTTCTCAATTTATGCAGTGCATCGATCCGGAGGTATCGTAAGGATATTGTAACAGACAATTGAGAAGCTTTCCGTAGGCATACACGAGTTTGTCTTTCTCTAGGCTTTGGGAAGGGATAAGCTAACACCAGAACTTACTTTTCTTTTGTTATCTTTGAGACGAGTTAAGCCTGGCGCACATTATGGCATGCCGTATAGCAGCACATTACGTAACAAAAGTTCGCCTATGTCACTTTAGTACATTTTATATGAACCATCGCTCACTATAGCCAGGCCGCACCGTAGCGTCAAACAAAACGTGGTGGGCGATGGGTCATAGAAAATGGACTCAATTGATGTAGAGACGGATGCTTGTAACGCAATGCGTTGCGATGCGGCCTGCCATAATGTGCGCCAGGCTTTACTTCTCACAGAAGTAACAATCAAGTGACAGACAAGTCAAATAATAAAAAATAGAAATTTTATGATACATAATGATGAATTTTAAGTAGGTATTTGGCAAAGACTTGTTCACGTAACTGGCAGCACACCCCTAGCCTTGCTTGATTTTAATATAGTTATTATAAGTACGTAATTAGATAGACGCAAAAGTAATGTAGCTTATTCTTAAGTAACTGTACACAATTGCCGGTGAACAGTGAATTGTTCACAAATTTTATGCAGTGCACCATATTAAATCTTAAACGATAAGACTCTTTAACTTTTGCCTGCCTTTTTGTGATATTTGCTCTTAGGCACTTGACTTTTAAATTAATTTATTTGTGACAATTAAATAGGATGTTTTTCTTAAATTAAGAGTCGGACATATTGTGATGGTATATGTAGGATAAAAATGATTTACCAACACACAATTATTTACAGGAGTGACGATTCATTTCTATAGGAAATTCAAAAATAAACAAAACATAATTATGTACTGAAACCAAAATAAAATTACAATACTCATACATTCCTGTCATGTATATCATTATTCCGAAAATGCTGGTAACTTTAAAAAAAATGGGTGAATAAATTAGGCATATGTAGTATGGAATGTAATTTATAATTTCTGATTGTACCTATTGCATATAATTTTATGTGTTGTCACAGAAAAGTATCCACGCATACACATGTGTCAATTGAAGTTTGTCACCTAAGCTGTATAAAATAAAACACTCAAGTTTTATATATGTTTTATTCACCTTCCACCAATTTACTGATTTGGTTAGGTACCCTATTGACTGATTTGATCTAGACTTAAGACAATCGTGGTGATTACAAAATCATACATAAAGAGAACTATCCTTAGCAGCAGCGTTGTAGCTAGGGGCTGGCATAAAGGGCGACTGGCAGGGTGGAAACGTTTGTGGAAGCATTTAACCAATCAGAGACGCCATAAAAAGCGAGGTCGCTATACGAGTACAACATTTTGAAATAATTTGCTAAATAAAGGCTTTTGAAAACAAAAGGTCGTCAAGATTTCCTAATTCATATGCGAAAAAATTCTAACCAAGGTCAAGCGCTTATGACAGCTGTGCTTCTCAGTACTGATAGTTATTTAAAACATATGAACATAAAAGAACATCACAAATTATTCGACGTAAAGAAAAAGGTTCCACATTCTAAGTTATGGAGTTTGCTTCAAATGATAAATGACCTCACTTTTAGAGGTCGCCTCTAAGGTCTACTAAACATATAAAAATACTAACGAAACGTTACCATTCTAGCCAAGTACATAATGACACCACGTGGAAACAGGCTCCTCATGATCAATGGTTACTCCTTCTACAAAAGCGGGAAGATCAGGCAATCTGGATCTAGGTACAGCTGTTCCAGCCTCATGACTAAAGGATGCAAGGCCCATGTCCACATCAGCAAAGACGACGAGATTCTACTGGCTGTGACTGATCATAACCATGAACCAATAAAATACGTGCAACTGAAAGATGGGCAATATATTAAATTGTAGTTATTTTTGTAATTATCGAAAATTTGATAATATATTTTTTAATTATCATGTGTTGTTTACACTCATATTTATTAGGAATGTGTGTAGTTAATGACTGACTGACTGGAGTGCAAAATTCCTAGATGAGGGGTTAAGAAGTTTACCAGGCAGACACAAACGCGACTTTTTCAAGTAACACAATATAAAAAATGCTTAACACAATTATTTTATAAATCATACTCAGATACTAAAATAAACACTACTATACATAAAGGGAAATAAAATTGGCTTCAATGTACATGTTTACTTTTTAATGTTTAAATTTCATTAAAATAGAACTTAATGCTGTATGGCAGATTGGAAGTTGTAATTCACATTATATTTAATTTGCACAAATTAAAAAGGCATCTTCAACCTTCCAGTTCTATGGTTAACCATACGAGTTAAGCTTACAATATCAATTACTTAGTGGTTCATGTAATACACGTAATAATGATTTCATTTCCAGCCCACTACGTCACGCTAACAACCAACGCAAAACTTTTGATTCTCGATGGTTACAGCTTCTACAAGAGTGGTAACATCCGTAACGGGGGATTCAGGTACAGCTGCTCTTGCCGCCACAGCAAGAACTGTAAGGCCTATGTCCATGTCAGTAAGGAGGACACTATCCTCCTAGCACAAAGTGAGCACTGTCATGAGCCTATCCAGCTTATAAGAACGCCGAATGGCAAGTACCTGAAGATATAAGACGCAGAAAAATTTTAAAATATAAAACAAGTCTAGTCGAAAATTAAGTTTAAGGTCAGAAAACTGATCAAATACAGTGAGTTAGCTAACTTGATGGTTTTTATAGTGAACATGTCCGCAATGGAAGATTCAGGTATACTCCGATCGCCTCAGTAAAAATGTAGGCCCAACGGCCATGTCAGTAAAGAGGACACCATCCTTGTAGCGCATAGTGAACACTGTCATAAGATCGCCAAATGGCATATACTTGAAGATACAAGTCTAGTATGAGATAAAAGTAACACCAAAGCCCAAGATTCAGAGCAGAAATCTAAATTCATCATTCAGATTATGTCTGGCCAGAAATTGAACATACACGACTACGTCAGAAGGAGGATAAAGTCTTTGCGGGCGTATACGCGTATGTATGTATGTATGTATGTCTGTCATATTTTTTGACAGGCTCTCCAGCCCGATGGATGGTGGTTTGCCTCAATTGTTAATGTCATAATGATATCAAAGTAATATTTATAATTCATAATTATTTATTGTAATATTCTAGGAAGTATTTAGGTTTAGTTACTGTTTTAATTGAACTGAAATTGTGTCATAAAACTTTCGTATAGGTAGTAGACTAAAAAGTGGCTACAATAGCCACTTTTTAGTCTAGTACCGTGATTCCAAATTTATTTAATGTATTCTGATTTTTATATATCTTTGATTGTTATCTATTTTATCTTTGTTATGTTATTTGTAAAAATGTAATTCGTGAATAGCTAAAGGCTTCTTTTGATTTTTGAAAATTTCATGAAAATATACCTTTAATTAGTTATGTCTATATGA
>DWPV01000719.1:0-25493 GCA_018251915.1 Urbanus proteus proteus | reverse complement strand
AAACCATATATTAAACAGAACTATAGACAAATATAGTAATAGTAGGTACCTATATGATAGGTTTGGATGCTCTTGATATCTTTTTGAGATATTGCCATCAATTGTTTAAATGAAAAGATTTCGAGAAACAAAGGCTAGAGGTGTGGCCTCTCACTCTCTTTTGTCCAGAAAGCCAAATTTAACACACTGCTTATTTAAAAAAATAAGCCAGTAAGCCACAATGTTATTGTATATGAAGCTAAATTCCAATTACATCTCTCTAAGGCTGAAAAAGAGGTTACGCTGCCTGTAGTGCCAATGCAGTCACTTCACGGATGTTTATCTTCTAATTTAAGTAAAGTGCCTAATTGTTTCAAAATATGGATAATTCATAGATGTGCCTAAAATTATGTTCCTATAGGGACATAGATGAGTTTCAAGAATTCAAAGATAATAATGAGATAACCTACCTACTGAAAATTCATTGTAGGTACGCGGCTGCACCAAGCCTATTGGTTACATTTCCTATAAAATAATATTTTTAATTTTAAATAACTCAAAACTGTGTAAGAAAATCCTTAAAAGACATTTTCAGGTCAAGATTGCACTCAATATCTACAACATAGTAGCGACAAAATTAATCAATAATTTTCTGTTTTACTTTTATTACGTGGCAACTCGTAAATAACACTTCTAGACACACAGGAAATTGAATATGGATGTACTTTCAACGCAGCAATTAATTAATCTAGTAAATTACCCGTAGTAGGGTAAAGAGTTGAAAATTATACGCTGAATTAGTGCAGGACCTGTTCTTAGACGATAAAAAAGTAGTTCGTATGGATAGCCCTTACAGGTTTTTCATGCTAGCGCTTTATAACACCTCGGTTCGCGGTTTCTTTCATACGCTGTCTTTTTATTACTTTTCCATATAAAACAAATCGGTACTTTAACGTTCCATATATAAACCTCTAATGGAATATCGTCTCATGTATGGATTATGATAATTGCGTATTTTTTATTTCTTTCGATAATCAATTCCAAAATTCTTCGAAATTTTATTTGTACAGGACCATTTCTTAGTATCTCTACGATCTAGTTAAAATGGAAGGCTGGTGTCTTAACTTCGTTCAAACATACCTAATAGGAACATAAACTATTACTCTTATTATTGTATCTTGGCGACTGCATCTGTTCTACTTATGAGATATCTATTGCTAAAGAAAGACTCGTTAGAGACTGTTAGTCCTTTAGGTAGATGAACAACACGTCTAAGTCTGACTTCATTATATTCCTACTACTACTTAATTAGCAAACTGCTACTTCTCCTATTATATGATACAGTCAATGTTAATTAAAAGTTTTCATGCATATTAGTGACGTTTTAAATACTTTCAAGTAAACGTTACGCTTGTTAGCATTTAAACAGTTTCACAGGTAGTTCATAAATTCGTGCGTTACAGCAGAACCCTATTTTAACATTACAAAATGACTTTTTGTGCCATAATTTTTAGCCGTGATGGATTGGTTTTAAAATAAAGACAATTATCAATTTTTTCATCAGTTATGTACCTACCTAAACATTAAAGATACCTATTTGCTTATAGATTGTAATAATGTCCTATCAACTACAACTGCTTACGCTTAAATGATATTTGTTAATTTGTTTTAAATAAAAGGCATTCAGTTTTAAAATTACAAAAAAGGAAGAGGTGGGTGTTCAATTCGGTTTAATTTTTTTTTACTATTTAAATAACATAGAATTACAAATACTATAAAGTAATGCAGTCAAATATTAATTATTGTGTATGTAGCACAAGCGTCAGAAAAGCTCTAGTATGAAAGACCTGTTAAGCGCTTCCATACAAGCGCTTATGGAAACAGGATTGCCTGGGTGGTGGGTTCGCTTCCACTAATTAAGATAACTCAATATGTCCGGAGGCTGCGAAATATGGATGCGCGCACGCAAGACAGATAGCTTTATATGCGCACAGATTTCACGCAATAGCAAATTATTGTATGACACACGCTCGAATTTATACGCTCGCCCGGAGTTAGGGCCTTTTCTCACGCTGCGATCCGATGTCACGCGATCTTGATAAATATTCAACGATACACCGCTAAATTGTTTTATATTTTGTTGAGTAAACATTTGGTACGAGCTATTAATATACTGGAGACAAAGTTGTAAGCAAGTTCACCTGCCATTAAATGTATGTAGTCTTGACGATGGACACATGCCTACCTATGGATAATAATATGTTATCACGGATGATAATGAACAATCAATCTATCTAGATTTCATGATTTGTATATACCTAAGCGTAGAATATACCCACGCTAATTTCATTAGTAACGTAATTACCCATTTAAAAGGACCTTTATCTATTATTTTATTTATTGTACAAATTCACTTATTGTATTACTCCTCGTAGATAAACTAAATAAATTAACAATATAAATACCTTTATAGATGCACACAAATTCCATCAAAATCGTTTCTGTTAGTATCGTACTAGTAGCATAAGCTTTGGATTATTATGTTTTGAGACCACAGACGGACATTTTAATTTAATTTATTTGTATACTACATAAACTAGGTCCAAGAATTAAAAAAAAACAGTGGTCAAACAAGTGTCCTTTATACGCGATTCCGAGATTGTCATCACAGAACAATCTTGACGTAATTTCGTGTAGGTCGCTCTACTTGTTTTGTGCTATCTGCAAACAATCGCGATCACATGCAGAACGCCTCCATACAGTAGGTATATAATTTTGTAATAGGTAGTTTGTAACACAGTAGCTGATGTTTTGTACAATATAGGTACAACATATACATACATACAAACAGATTCCTAATAAAGCACTTTCAAGTCACACATAAATCATTTGACTTCATTGGAAGCTTTTTCGCTTAAAATCCTGCCTATTTAGATTATATCCGGTCAAAATCTGTATTTTATTTAATTTATATGTAAATTTAATATTATTAGTAACTGCATATATGTATATTTCTATCTCAAATTTATGCTAATTATTGATTGTAGTGCTTACTTACTAAGTACCTACCAGAACAGTTTTTACTTTCACTGTAATTTTACAATTTTGCTTTTTAGAAGATTATTTTACTTTCGGAGGTTCATCATTTTGGGTCCTCGCGCCATCCCAATAGGTACTTAAGTGTGTAAAAAGACTGTTTCAGACTAAACAAAGAATGATACAACCTGTATTTGTACCTATCACACATCAATGCACTTAATAATTTAGAACAAAATATAATATGCGCAACAAAATTTCTCATGTAAATAACTAAAACCGAAGCACCGTTCGTAACTCCAAAAAACCTTTATCTACGAATACCAGAGAACTCAAGCAGTGTAGCATGAAAATAGCTAATTAAACTAGTACCAAAATCCGATATCAAGCACATCGTGGCGTCACGAAACTCCCGGCTACCTAATAAAGTAAGCAGTCTCACGTTCCTAATTAGACCGTTAATTATAAGCCTCTCATGGCAGCCTTAATTTCAACATAAAAGACTATCTCCACCAGGTTTAATTTTTGACCGGATTTTGTTACTATGGTCGGCAATTTCTTATATTGATCGGTGTTTTAGTAAATATATTATGTTTGTAAAATTATTCAGCCTTTTTGGCGATTTGTAGATGCAAAGATTTATTTAATTATTTATGTTAAGGTGGTGGTTAGGACAGAATTAGAATGAAAATAAATCCTGTGAACCTGTAATATGGATATGTTGCACTTTTAAAAATTGCAGTTTTTCTATAAGTAGATAGTCAGTAATATGTAATATGTAATTGTTTTCCAATAAATATATATTTTTTTTACAGATTACTAGAAACTTTAAAGTCTCATGTAGGTGGCTTGTTTTTATTTTAGAGCAAAAAATAAGTTGACAATCTACATTAAGTACTTGTAATAAGTATGATGATATTAATTGAGGGATCCGGTAATCACGACCAATGTATTATCTTAAAAAATATAAAATACCGACAACAAATTTTCACTATTAAATTTTGTTCTCGAAGTGCAACATTTCATCGTCATTAGACTAAAAATCTCAAAGTAGGTATATATTTTAATAAGTAGCATACAAAAGTTCCAAAGTAGGCAGTGAACGCTCGAGCAAATAGCTAAATAATAGCCGTCCTTCACCAGGTGGACTTGAGTCATTACTCTTCCAGTAATCCGCTGAATACACCCTGATTTACGAGGGCCCTAGACGGACCGCCAAATTTAGGTGTTTTATAAAAAATTGAGCTTAGTTTCTTACCCATAAATAATGTTAGATATCCCCTTATGGCTGTGCGTGGTCCAATATGTTTCTGATTTCCTTGAAGCTTAGTTTAAGTGGCTGTTTAAAATTGAATGTCTTTATTTCAAGTGGGGAGATTTTATGAACAATATACGTAAAGTTTATTTTAAAATGATCAGAATTTTCATTTATAAGTAATCATACGCGTATCTACCTAACCAAGTCTTCGATAGGCAAGTTAGGTTACCTAATTTTCAAAATTTAATAGGGCACATGGTAACTCGTCTTAGAAGCAGATAGGTAGGTGGGTATATGTATCACATTTAGGTAATTATGATGTCTATTAAAATTACTTAAACTTTAAAAATTTCCCGCATTAATCACTTTAATTATCATTTTATAGACTTATTTCGCAATTCATTTTAATTTAGTCATACACAAGTCCTAAGTCTTAGGTACCTACATCAAAAGCCTTCAACAAAGCTACGAACATATTTTTTCCAGCGGAAAATATTCACGACATAAATTCAAAATTCAGTGAATAAATAGTGCCGAAATTCCGCCAACGGAGAGTCGAACCCCGCACCCCGCATCGCATGCTGACTTCCTCACTTCCTGTTTGGCGCGCCATCTCGACTGCTGCCCCATGTACCTGCCAAGGCTGCCACTATGGAACTTTTATTTTAATATTCCATACGGAATATACATATAAATTATGTCTGTTTGTATGTGTAATATTTCTAATGTAGTGTAGCTTCCTCTGTGTAACTGTGTAAATATAAGTATGGATGGATTCTTATCTGGTGTAGAAATAAAGAGATTTCAGTGTATACTGTGACCCATTATTGCACGGCTGAATACTTTTTGACAGGACATTCATGATTGAGTAGGTAGTATTTTCACTAAGAGTGTCCAAACTATAGTTAACAAAGCTATTTTATAGGAATAGGGCTCCTATATGAGAATGGAAAAGCCGTGCATGGGCTTACATGTATGTACCTATACCAATCTTGCTACATTCGCTTATAAATAACAAGTGTAACCCTAACGAAAGGGTAAATAATAGTCTGCACATGAATGAACGGGAATGAATCTTAAATCATTTTCTTACCTAAGTTTTAAACACGAAAATCAATAGGTACCTACTTTCTCGATGTTTAATACTAAGTACCTACCTATTTAATTGATTTTTATTGTTGTTAAAGAAAACAATGATAATAAACATACCGGAAATGTAAAATTATGTTAAATTGCCCCAATAAACCCATATTAACATAACTTAATTTTGCTTCAAGAACTTTTAAAACTGTAATTCATTTTCTTTTTCTTTTTGTTATAAAACTACTATAGTTTCAACTGATTTATTACTCGTATACTAGATTATTGTTTCGAACATTATTCTGTTGTATAAAATATTGCTGCACAAAAACAGTAATTTAGATTATAAAAAACCCACTCATGGTACTTTGTAAGGAACGGGACGTTATGTGCCTTTTCCTGATACGTCTTTTCCGTATAGGACTTGATGAGTAATGACTTTACGTATTTTCTTCAACGTATATTGTTACCAATGCATTTAATTTCTGAACAATAACCAATCACAATACCTATATTTCTATTCAGCTACTTTCATTATGGTAGATAAGTAAGTTCTTCTGAAATTATAGGAATGCAGTTTTACGCCCACTTATCTTAAGGATGATTTAAAATAAAAGATATAATTTACAGTAACAGAATTTTTATTCAATGCAGATCCATCTCGCACTATAGCCGATATTGTACAAAAAATTATAATATCGCTTTCCATTCAATATATAATGATAGGTAATATATACTCGTATAATATTACACAACTTTCCACACAATTACAATCATAAAACACAAACATTTAAATCATTTTAACTAGTATCCCTCGACTTTAAGTATTTCTCTTCGTTTATTACTAATTAATATTAATCAATTATGATACATTACAACAAATTGGGCCTACCTAGTATTTACGTATGACAAATGCTTTTTTAAGGACAAAATTACGTATTATATTCATGAGCACATTTTCAAATAAATAAATAAACAATATTGCGGTATTCTCTTTAAATTAATTTGTATAAAATCGAAAATAGTGAGTCTAAAACAAGTGTATCAATTTAATTATCCAATTTCATTAACATTATTCAATGATAAGAAGCTATATAAATAAGACGTTTATCATATTTACAATACCATTAACAAAAAGTAATTACAAGAAAACTTAGACGAAGATTCTTTCTTATATCGCGAACCGAATAAAAATAAACTCGATAGTAACTCGAATAGTCGGCAAAAAAATGAGGAACTTTCTGAGGTAAACTGATAATAAACATAAACATAAATAGAAAATGAATTTGGCACTTTAATTCGTTGATAACTAAAAAGAAATCGAAAGAATCTCGACCAAATTTTACTCGACTATCCTACATTAAGAAGAAATTACGTATATGTTTATAGGAATCCAAAAATATTACCACTACTGTATCTTAAAATAAATTATATTATTACTTAATTTAATTAGCTATTCGTATACTGGGCACAACTAGTTTTGATTCTTGTCATTTTTAAGTGACTATAGGTAAGCTATTTCACTAAGAATAAGTTAAGCTATCGACTAATAAATGGAATATTTTTCATTCTAAAGCCATTGCAATTACGTATATAGGTTATCTGGCGTGACTTAAATGTATTATATTGAAAATTTTAATAACAAGTGTTCTTAAACAATAACAAAATATAATTCGCGTAAAATAATTCATGTTCATAAATTATACAAAAAAGCTTGGCTTTTAACAAGCGAAATATTAACATTCGTCATTATTAACATGATTACAAAAATCACAAAAGAAACCGTCCCACTGCCAATGGATAACATTAATTTTTATATACCCATAATAATACGCAAATAATATGAGTAAAAGTAAAAATGCTAAGACGCACTATTTTTCAATTAAAAATAATACAAATAATTGTTTAAATTCATTAACACCGTGTAAGCGATTTAAATTCAAAACCGTTAGTGTTAATTTATTGCAATTCCATCTCATTGTACTTATTAACTCATCTTTTCATTATCATTAATTTATCTCGCTAATTATTATTAGACAGCGAAACAATAAATATAAAGACATAAAATAAATGTAACATTGTCACGCCAGGTCAAATCTATTATATCTTGCCACTTAGGCTAATGATTACGTATATTGTTTTTAAACGTATACACGCATTGTACATCAGATTTCGATTACAAATTCATACTAGTATCAGTATTTACATAAGATATATCATTTTACACGAACTATGCACTACCATATGCCATGAGTATCATTCATGTTCACAGAAGCTTATACAAAAAGCCTTATAGGCCATTCCGTACGAATTATATGCCCCACTCTGATCAATGCTCTTACGTTCTTCAATAATACTTTCTTTGTTCAAATGTTCCTACACGTAGTAGGTAATAGAACTTCTATTGTACTAGTTAAATCACTTCGTATACTTATATCTTACGGTTCTTTTTTAGAGGAAATAATAATAATTATAATGTATTATATTTATATGACATGTATTCGTTAAAGATCTTTGCCTTTGTACGAATATGTTTCACAAAACATCCATGTGACTTAGTTCATAAAGTCAGCCTAAGTCACTGTAATGCGGTTTCGAAACGTTTCGACAATCATTTACGGCCAAGGCTGAGTGACAATAAGTTTAGAGATTTACTCGCATCGATCCAGGCTCGCGTTTTGGCAGATAAACTGCGATTCCAAGTGAGCGATAGTGGGGCACAATTCGCACGATAAATAAAAACACAATTCAATTTGAAGCTCCAGGCTGCGGCGTGGCGGCCGTGTGCCGTGTACCTCAGCAGGCGTTCAAGATTTATACAGGGAGATGCGGAACAATATATCACGGGGCAGAACAACGCGGGAACTCGACCTATTCCTAGTGTGGAACAGCCACCGTACCGATGGAACCGATACCAGATCGACCAACTCGATAGCGCTTCTCGCCACTCCCTACTCCCTAGGTCGCTACCCATACCCCATACGTGCTCCGTTCCACCATTCTACGTTTACATGACTCCGCCGCATTTCTCTTCATCCGTTACACAACTTAATGACAGGAGCTAATTAATATTAATCGAAGAGTCTATTTAATATCATTTCCAGATTAACATAACGTATGCATACATAACTCAAGCTAAGCGATAAATAAGCGGACTCCAAAACGTGTATTTTTCATACGAGCTTCATATAATTTATAGTCGACGATGATATCGCGACTGGTTCTTTTATTTGTGAAATAGTGATACGCGGAGTGTGCTCGGTAAGCGTTACTAACGGGAAATTTTGACAATAAATCTTCGGCAGTCGATTGCCTAAGCGTTCGTGTGGGCTGGTACAAAAATTTATTCGACAGTCGACTTTGATATCTTGATCTCGCGACGTCAAACCGTGTCGGGCGAGTGGAGTAAATCAAGCGGCAATTCGACAATCCAAACAAAACACATTTCATTGCTAACAAAATGTGCGAGATCTCGGAATGCAATCACGGAGCGCGCTCACTTAGACATTTCACTCGACACTCGACACTTGACACTCGACACCTACCCTAGCATCGACTACGGTTACACGCGACGACCACCTGAAACAAAAGGAAAAGCGAAATTAATTAAAATGCCAATCATAAAAAAATACAGCGTGACAGGGTAATTCTTTTTAAGCGACAATGGACAAGGCTGTTCGGTATTGAACAAATTTGCATACCGCCAGATTGAATAAATTCAAATAAAGTTTAGCCCGACATAAATAAGATAACGTATTCATATGAATAACGAACAAGCGGATTAGAGATATTCGCAGCGAATAATAGCTTCTCGAATATTTAGAAATCTTAAGCGAGCTAGAATAATATCTCGAAATACGTCGCTGTAAACAAGAACGGACTAAAATGCAAATAATTTCGCGCAAGCCCCATGGGTATGTAAAACAAACTCAGCATTCTAACAGCTCGGTATTATTTATCGCTTACGCTCACGGAAAGGCGATTTTTTTTTCAGTTTAAGTTAATTTCTAGCGTAATGCGTATTTGATAAAAGGCCGTATCTCTGGCAGGCAGGCTCCGACGAGCCGGCTCTGAAATTAAGATGTAACATGATGCGAGAACGAGCAAGAGCTGCTAGATTTATTGCTATACCACTTTGCATATGCTGATTTACAAAGACTAAGGACATCATATAGAGTTGCACAGGTGAGTTTAGACGTATGTTTAGTTGTGACAGTTCGTTATATCGGGCTTATCGAGATTGGAGTAGAAGTGTAGAAAATGTAGGTTTTTTAATATTGTTAATTTTTAAATAAAGGAATATGGCATAGATCGCATTTTCCATGTTTTTGGATTTAACCTTAATCATTTCCATAACTAAAACTAGGGGTTTATCATTGTGATACGATTATTGCTTATTTAATTTGTATCTATTTATGCTATTAGCATAATCACGTTTAGACAAAATAGGATAACACCTATCAAGCTGTTGCCAGATATAATCTATAACCGATCTCTTATCCAATGAGTAAAAAGTGTGTGGAGTCGAATTAGATATGCCAAAGCAAATTATTAAAGCTTAAATAAACCGACACTCAGATTTGAAGTCAAAGAATACACTTAGGTAGAGAACCTGTAATCTTTCGAGAAGAAAGATTCCACAAATTATGGCAATATTTTTTACAATAAGCTTAGGATAAAATGGAACCCATGCATTTGCAAATAAAACGTATCTTTATGCCATAAAAGAGATGAGCAGGCACCAAGCCTTAAGTTCATGTTAGATGAAAATATATTTAGATTTTGTACACTTGGAAACGATTAATAACAAAAAGTATCCGATAGATGTTACAACTTGCAATACATTGATGCATCGAGGATACAAATATATGTGATAACGTCACAAATCAGTGTTCATAAATAATCATAATTTCAGGCCGGTGGTATTAGCAACTCTATATTATTCCACAGTGCTGACGCTCGCGATCCGTCGCGGCGGGCGCGAGCAGGACGACTGTCTGCGATCCGCAGTCAGCAGAAAGAAACATAACACATTGCTATACTCGCCTTGGATCTTAGTATTAGGAAAATAACATTTGAGATTTAAAACTTAAAATGGCTTTTCACTAAGCTAGCTAAAATGTAGCCAAAGATGCAGTGATTTGAGAATCATTTTGTGATACTGTTTAAGATTGGTAGGTTAACTTAAGTTTTAATATCTTAACCTGAAACAGGGTAAGTACTTCCTTATAAGAAGATATATAAATATCGCATTGTCCAACAAAGACTTTGCATTTAATTTTCAGATTAGAATGTAGTTTATAAAAATTATAGCCTTAAATTTGTGAATCGCAACAATAAATCGTTATAAATAGTTTCTATAAGACAGATTCTTCGTAAGTCAAAATGGTACAAAGCTTACCTTCCCTCCTCCAGAAAGTAATAAAGAAAAAGGACGCCAACCGAATAATTGATACGATTATGTGTTACTACTACGAAGGAAATAAAGGATGCCTCACACACACGATATAGAGAGTACAATTGTAATTTATTATTTTATCAATCAAAGAAACAATAAGTAATTTATAAATAACTTCAGAATAGATTTGCGTTTTGTAAACTTTACAGTGAACAAACCGAGAAAGTGTATTCAATGGAAGCGAATGTAAATTTTAGTAACATAACTCAAATTCCGTTCTAAAACGGATATACGCCGCCGCCAGTGACATAACACTAGGTAACCGCGGTCGACGCCCTCGGTGGTACATCCTGAATTCTATTCTATTTTAGCTGACCAGTAATACAAGAACAATAGAAGAAGGGCAGGCAAGCGCTTCGTCAAGTGGGAGAGCCCATAAATTCTATAGGACGCGCAATTTGTTGAATTACAGCATGCGCCAGCCAGCCACCGGGCCGACGCAAAATTAGCTCCCACAGAGATAAATTGAAGGCGGCCCGCTAAATAAATTATTTGGGAAAACCGAGAAAAAACGGGAGTCTTCCCTTGATAAGGGTTGCGAGCATTCTACCATGGAAATAATGAATATCGATCGCTTTTTTCGCAAGTGTTACTGCATTTTGTCAAGTGTATTTATTACCATCAGTGCTAATTAACTTAAATCTACACCTACATGGCGTTTGATTTAATAGGTCATACCTAGTAATATAAGTAGTTCGAAGTCATGGTAGAGTATTTTTGTAAGTTATGAAAAAATATTTTAATAACGTGCTTTGTATATCTAAAACTTAAAGGCATTAAATATTTTATGTCGAACCTTTTCCACTCAACACAAGGGAAAGAACTTACTAACTGTAAATCTACTATGACTATTACAACAATAAGTTATTCCACATTAAGATTCAGATTGAGTGCGGATAAATAATTTTGCACCAAAGGAGCTTCATTTAAAGTGCATTGCAATCATTCAATTCTTGATATCAAATACGCAATCTGAATTAAAAACAAAACGTATCGTGTCTTCAATCATTTGATTTCGAACCTGCTTTTGGAATTTAATCGGCGTATTATCACAATTGGGTATTTAGAATTGTGAATTTTTTCTCACGATAAAAAGGCAACTAATCTAAATGGTTCTACTGATTTAATTTGGTGAAAATTTTATATGAAGGAAATAAAAATAAGATCGAGCACAGCCTGAACTATAGATACAGATGTAGGTACTTCCCTTTGGACTAAATTGGAATATTGTGTGTAACTGAGGATTCCTTAATAATTTGCGAGCTAATAACGGCGGTAGATAATTATTTGTTGGAAGGTGTTTTTAAGGATCTGGATTGGTCAATCCTTTTGGCGGACATGAAAAGCCGTGGAATGGTTAACTAAGAGAGCATTAATTTGGTCTAAAATAGCATGGTAGAGAATGTTCTACGTTTCCTGCACTGAACAAATATATGTAACTAATTTCAGAAACGTTGCAGCTATTTAAGTCATGTACGTAACCATAACTTAATCTCTTGAATACCGAAATATGCATAGTCTTTCTATCACAAAGGGTACTGTACCCTTTCTTTCAGCGAGATTAATCTTAGTTGTATATTCGAGATTTAGCTGGCAATAAGAAAGACATATAGGTGGGCTTACGGAGGGGCGCGAGGCAAATTGTCTCAGATTCACCCCCTCTCGCCAAGGATTTTATTACATTCGTTAACGCATATTAGATTAATGTGTAAATACTTTTAATTTGTATGCTAATCGCACGCAGATTATTATAGAATATGTAAACGAATAAAGGTTTTATACTTAAGATATAAAGGTAAAAGGAAAGAAAGCATAAATAAAAAAGGAAAGGAGTAAATCATTATTGTGAGAAATATTTATAAGTTAGATAAAATTGACTTTTCTGAAGTAAATTTAATCATTTGCTACGAGGTAATCCTACTTGTGTATCTTATAAATTATAAAATTTCACTAAAATAGAAAGCCTTTTGAGGTTGTTGAGTACGAATAGACAAACGGAAGTACGGTATAAGTAACCGTATTCAGGCACCACTTGATCATAAATGCATACTTGACCACTTTTAAATTTATGATTATAATTATTCTGTAATGTACCTAAATGAAAATATTCGGTGTTACCTTTTCTGTCTATTCTACTTCATTTTATATTATCTTTCAATCTTGACTATTTCTCTCTTATGTTACAGAATTTGGATGCCATTTTTACACGTGGTACGTCCCTACCCTGCTCCACCCCGCATACCTGTGCGGCTATTAATTCATCCCCACTCGACTCATGCGCCCTACCTGACGTATTACCCTACAAGTGAGCGCCATTACTATTATCGTGTGATATTGAACTTTTTCTCGACACTGATTGATTTCTTTGTGTTTGCAGGATAGGCGGCCATATTTTGGGAGCTGGAGAATAATGGCGCTACTTTGAAGTTAAAGTTCAATGTAGTACACGATTACTACCTGCGTATTATTTTTAGTTTAATTAAATAGGTATTTTCCATTTTATTATCGTATCGTTTTTAAAAAATTGGCATTTCTGTTGATTAAAATTTGCTTAATTTTGTTGCAACAAACTATGTTGCTTAATTAGATAGGTAGGTCGGTAACTTTTGATAACCTTACTATAGGTACACAACTATATTTTTTCTTGAGAAGTTATTTAAAGTATCGTCGAATAGACGATTTTCATATTCACTAGTCATTTAATTATTATATCACGTGACTCTAACCGTTAAGTAGTTAAGTACCTTCCTATATTTTTATAAAAATAGTAAAAAATTCAAAGCACTTGTTCGTTTCATTTCATAACCCTAGTAATGCCAGGTGATAGATTTACGAGCAAACAATCAGCCGTCCGGTTGATTGATGTGATGTGATACATTTGTAACTGGGAAGTCGTTGCATTGCTCGAAGAATATATTATCGATTGACTTCTACACTATAAAGAATCTGAGTACAGGTACGCGGCTAGTTATTTGGATTGTGTTGAGATGCTCTACAAATCCTCATGGCTGTTTGAATCTGAGTTGCTATATCTTAGCTTTTTAAGAGATTATTGTTTTAATAATAGTATATCGATACGAATAGCTTATCAATTCAGCAAAAAAAGTCAAGTCTCGAGTGCCATTTGTGGATAAAAGGATATAATAGGTACAAATCTACTAGGTAGTGTTTCAATATTTTTTTGACTTTCGAAAATGTAAGAAGCTATTTAAAAATACTTTTAGTTTGACGACCTGGATGGCGCAATGGTTAACACGCCGGAGCGCTGATCCGAGGGTCCTGGGTCCGATTCCCAGCGAGGCGGAAATTTGAATGATGAGTTTAAACTTCCGTTCGTGGTTTGGGTGTGTGTCCTTGTCTTGTGTGTTGTCCATGGTACCTACGACACAAGGAATCCTAGAGTTGAGCTATGAGTGTGAATCGTTAACTATAACTTTATTAAGAACAGTATTTCGACGGTTAGTCAAGTATACATTGCCTAGGCACTGATGTAGGGTCATTTGCTACTGCATCTCCATAAAAAATGAGGAATTTGAAAGTTGAAGGCTTATGGTGAAACCTGCAACCGCCTTAAATTTTATTTTTTATATTGATGAGGTTTCAATCCGGCAGCTAATGTGGAAATAATTTTATTCGTCCGCAGGTGTGTTTCATTTATCTAATTGATGAAATATTACGATACATAATAGGTTAATAGCTTAATGATTAAATACATCGAATATTAGTAACGTTACTATGTATCTTCCTACCTTCAAAGTTTTTATCTTTTATAGGAACATCTTAATAGTAGGTATAATGTTAAGATTGTCACAATAATGGCGAGAGAGGCAGTAAAAACAGAGACAAGGATTCTAGGTTCGATTCCTGGCGAAGTTAAATGATGAGTTGAAATATCTAGAAATAGTTCTAGATAGACATAATAATATAAGTATAGGTGCACAGTTGAATCATCCGAGTGGAAATATGAATATAGTCACTATTGAAACTATTATAACTTTTATGGGAGGCACCACAATTCTATTGTTTAACACTCACTAAAATATATATGCAAAAATATTTATATTAAAAGGGTACAGAAAAGGCTTTCCGCGTTGAATTTCGATCCGCCCCCGCTCGGCACATTAATCAGGATTTTGGACGGGCGAAGCTAAAATTTTGAGCGGTTTAAGCTGGGCGTAAATTTCGCGAAACATGACACAATGGAAAAAATCCGACCAAAAGTTACCTACTTCAAATATTTGGCTTGCACTCGTATCGCATAAATGTTTTGGAAAAAAGGTATTTGATGTAGGTTTGGATTACGTAACATTAAAAGTTTGGTAAACATTTTACAGAACCAAACCAACAATGTGTTTTTATACATTGTTTCATTACCATTGATAACATAATTGACGTTCAGTCATTGACTTATTATAGTAGAGCTGTAGCTCTTCTCTACAGTAGACACAACAATGTTTGCAACCAAGTTACGTAGCTACTGAGTTACTATAACTAGTTGCTATAGTTGTGAAGAATATAAATGTATTAACATAACAGAAGCGATCATCTGTCCTCCAGATTGATACCTAACCATTGAGATCTACTTCCGGAAGAACCCTGTGGAGTTGGTTATGGGCGACAGTGACCATTAACTATCCGGTGGACTTGAAGCTCTTTTGCTAATTTAATATTATAAAAATACATCACCTATACGTGTTCTAAGAAAAAAAGAAATATTTCTGAATTAATTTTGGTAATAATGATTTTATAAATCAGTAAGTTAAGCTACATATGTACTTAAATATGTTCTTAGATGAAAGTGTCAAGAAACCATTACAGAGTAACCAAGAAAAGTACGAACCTACAACCCCTGAACACATGTCGAAGATCTATTTTTTAAACACTGAAGCTGTTAGCACGCACCGTCGTTTGTCGCCATAGTGAACTTTCACACTGTACAGATTAATTTTATTTTTGGACACGACTAATGCGATGAACGCACAGGCCTAATCTTTCTTTCTTTCTTTTTCCTCGCTATTTATTTCCGTAACACTTAGTAATGTGTCACCATTAGACCGACTATGTGAGGGTACCGGACGACTATTTTTGGTTCAAGCATTAGGTTAATTCCTACACGGACTTGGAAACTGGTAAAAGATTAACCTGGGCTTTACAGTTGTCGCGGTTCCCCTGTATGTGGTGCCGAATTCTCCACTAGGTTTTTTAACTTAGGATAAATTAAAGCAGATTGTATCTCTATTTTAATGAGAACACGGAAAAATATTTGAGAATTTAAATTTTTATCGTAAAGGTACGAACATAGATAGCCATGAAAGTTCATTATTAATATGAATAAAGATTATAATAGCAACAATGTGTACTTCTCACAGGTGTGAGAGAAATAAAAGTATTAATTAGGTATCTACCTACTCTTATATTTTTATACTTTTATATTTAAATATGGTCGCAGTTAATTTAATTACGAGAATCATAAATTAAGAATGACTTTTGCAATCACCGCACATGAATTACGAGTATATTAGAATTTCTTCAAAACAAACAAGATACTACGTAAATTTTCAGAAGTACATTAAACGTCGACACAATGGAGAAGAATATTTAAGTGTACGCCGACTTGAAATATTGTTCAGTGCTTGAAAGCGCGCAAAGAGAAAAAAATTAGAAAAATATTTTGTTGCCAAATATTGAAACGAGAAAAACTATTTAATCCGAGAACTTTTGTAGGTTGGTACGGCGGTATAAATCAGTGGGGTGTCTGCGTCGATGCCAAGGAAATAAGATGAGATTGAGTTGGCACCATTGCAATTTATACAGCGGCTTCGTATGCATAATCTGTCATAGTTGGTGCACATGATATCGTAGCCGAGGTGTAGGCGCTATTAATTTTATGAATACTTTACTTGTAATAAATTTCTTTCGTTTAATTAACTGTGATTATTTGTTTCTGCTAGCGTGCATGAAGCATTCCATCTTAGTTCGTAAACAGAGAAGTGTATATATGTCTAAAGACTCTAATCTTATTAGATTCACAACAAATATTTTAAAATTACGACATACCTATATATACTTAAGACACTTAGTACTAAAATCAGGTGAAATGTATTACATAGATAATCCTCCACATTAGTAGCAAATAATTAAATGTATCCAATCACAAAGTTTCTACATAGCTATTTGTACACAATTTCAGCGAGAAAATTAAACGCAATGGCTGCCAAAATTAGAACTATTTACGTGCCAACTGAAATACTTTTTAGAAAATCGTATTTTACTCGCCAAAGAAATTTATACGTGGTTTTAATTCAAACTCCTTTGATACAGAGCTAGTAGGTCCATTTTAATTTTTAATAAGTTATAATGTTTTAGCTGTTAATAATTAGATATTAATAAGAATGTGGTGAATGTATCTTTAATTGATACTTATAGTTTTTAATGTAGCTACTAGTAAGTAATATATGATACGACCGCGTGATTACTCGGTCGATTGGTTTTTTAATCAAAATACATTTCGTGGAGATAATTTATTAATTAAGGAATACGAGTCTGTCGTATTCCGAAGATATTATCAAGATATGAAAAACATGTGTTTTATATACAGTATAATTAATGAAAAAATACTTGAGTTTATCAAATAATACAACCTTATATAGAATTTATAAATACAGTTGAAGTACTTATTTTTGTTATATTTTACAGATACAAAAGAAATATAATTTAATCTAATATTTAGACTTTGTTCGACATAATTTCTTAACAAGGGCAAAACGTTAGCCTTCAGAGAGAATCTCTATGAGAGCAAAAAAATAAACAATTTCTCGGAGAGTAGATTACTCCTGGGACGTGATCTTTATTGCCACGAATCACGTGATCTCACAATAAACTATTTTTCATCACTGTTATTTAGTGAAGCGCTGTGTTCACACTTTTTATTTTTTCCCTCTATTTCCTAAGAAAAATAACAATCGTGACTATAGATCAACGTCAGCGTAGCTCGTTACCGAAATCACGTTTATCATAGATCACATTTGTCTAAGGCCTTAGTTATTAAGGTTAGCTGAATGATCATAAGTACCACATTTTCGGCAATGGAAAGCAAACCTTTTTATTGTATGTTAAGGGACCAAATTCTCTTCTAAGTGGTAATGTATTAGAGCAAAATTGTAAGGAAGGCAGTATAGAAGAGTCGCGAGCCACACACGACGACGAACGAGCAAAGCCGGGACGCGGGCTGAGTTATGTGACCGCGATATATAATATTTATGAAATATGCTTTATACTTCGTAAAACCTAGCGAGTTTCGGGAGATAGGTAAAGAATTGTCTCCTAAACTTATACTTCTGGCGAGTAAAAGATGTCCTCTAGTTTCAGTCTAAAATTTTGTCTGGTTTTAAAATACGTTTATATTTTTTAAAACAGTTTTAAAGGCATGGCGGGTATATTTCAGTTTTAATAAAGGAACAAAATATATCAGAAAATGTTATATTTTTTAATTGTCTTATATAGCCGTTAAAATGTGTACCTACCTATAGTGTTTGTATGTGGTTGAAAGGATGTGGTTAGGGAGACATAATTATCCGAGGCGTTCTAACTTAGTCTTCAGAAGTAGCAACGCGTCTGAGGCCGACATCAGGTAGGACTGTGATCTTATCTGGGGTTAATTACAGATGTCCATGGGCGGCAGTAGCCACTTACCATCAGGTGGACTGCATGCTCGTTTGCTACTTCCATCATATAAAAAAGGGACAAAGTTGAAACGCCTCGTGTGTGTCTCGCTTACCACAGACAAAATCTTTGGTTTTCATCTATTATTCCTGTCTGTAATAATTCACTCAACGCGTGATTAACTTAATTATGATTGCATAGGACTGAAGTGTTAGTTTGCATACATTAACTCTCACACGGCTATTATAATAAACTCTGTTATTATTTCATATCTTTTATCTATCTGTGTATCTTTTAATTAATAAAGCAATTGTAAAGTTTATTCTCGAGTTTTTATTAGCAAAATGAAAAGGTAGATAGGTATGCGTTACCAAATAATAAAATTTTAAAATGTTTGTATTACGTTTGGAATATATTTGCACCCATTATACGGATAAAACAGTTCATATACCTACAGAAGTCATAGAATGAGACATTCTTATGAATAACATTTTATCTCTACCTATACAGAGTTGTTCAATGGAATGCCGCAAGATGGCGCCCGCACGAGACGCTATTTGTCAAAAGGAAAACAAACAGCACAGAAATAGTTTCAGTTGACAACTTTATAGCGTATCGCGGGTTCGTCTCACCAAGCGTGTGCGATTATGTGAACGGCTGAATGTATTCTAGTAGCGTTCATGAAAATATAGGTACCATTTTCTATAGGTATTGCACACGGAAATGGTATTGAGCTTTCTCGTAAGTATGTAAGAGATATGTATATCTCATATAAGAGACGGAAGTTAGGTATGTGGTAGTCACAGTACAAAGTATTCAAGTATGAAGTATAAAGTATTCACATCTTATTCATATTTTGTATACATATACAGGTACATACCATTAGGTACATACCTATTCACATCTTTTCTATTCACACCTGAGGTTGAATATATAATTATGTTCATAGACGGTATTGACGAGTTACCATTAAGCTTGACCCAAATGCTTGTTTTTCTACTAAGCAAGCTTAGGACTCCTATATCAGGTAGAACTTCTTGTTTTCCTTACACCTATCATCATCGTCATTAGGTACTTAAATACAATGCATTCGATGACAATATTATAAAATGTACATAGAACAAGACAAATTAATTATTTATATACGTATTTTAATAAAAGCATAAGACATGCATCTTAGCTGCGACAGAGATTGATCACGGCAGGTGATAAATATTAAAAAGCTACTTATATTAAAGTCGGAACACGTAACTAGTTTCTGAAGATATTTGTCTAAACAGAAGCCGCTGGCAAGAAGAGGAGATAATAAGGGCGCCTACATTATCACGAATATACTTATGTTATACGTTGGTATGCGACCGTAAATATAATATAGTCGTATGTAATGTTGAAGTTTTTAATTAATTGTTACTTGTTTTGATTTAAGAACTCGTAAAAAATCAACTTGTATAATTAGTGTTCAAAATCATTTACTTTAATGATAAATGATAAAATAAAGGATCGGCTCGTATGTTTCAAAGGCGATTGTAAAATAAAGCTACTGTTTTAATGAAAATAATCCGTATATATTTATACTAAGAAAAAAATACTTACCGAAATACACGCAATTTTGTTATAAATACTTTGCAACCCTATTATCAAGTATCTAGCGTGAGATTAGCACAGGTATATTATCTCCAAGTATCTAATCGAGGTAAGTACTTCCTGGTTTCAATTATGTAAGTATATTTATTTTCAACTTTCTTACAACGATTTTTTCAGAATTGCGTAACTCATATATGCGAGTTAAGTTATTAAATCTTGCTAAGTACAAATAAGTAAGATGAGTCGCAATTAAAATCCGCAAGTTTGTGTCCAGCCTACGGAGGGTCGTTGAAGTTAGGCGGGACAAGAGCGCAACAAGAATAATACAAAATGTTTTTCATTTTCTTTATGTCACCCCCGGCAGTCGTAAAGGCATTAAGCGTGACCAAACTTTTGTTTGATACCGATGTGAGCATGAGAGCAATGATACCTACGTTACTGTTCTTTGCATTCTTAACTTGCTAAATTTTTGGTGCGGTGGAAATTTTTAAAAGGTTTCAGTTTAGTTCATACTGAAACTAGTCGCTTTATTTATATTTTTGGCTGTCATTTTAAAAATATTTTTACGAGTAAAAGCCTTATCCAAGTTTCATCAAAATTGAAAAACAAATACATAATTATGTGACAGAATAAGCAAAGATACCATGTGATGAAATGCGATTAATTTAATCAAATCGAGTGGAAATAAAATACTACTAACTAGATAAGAATACATGTTGATACGAAAGTTTCAAAGCGAGAAGCATGAAATATATTATGTCACTGTAAAACTTCACACTCCTTATTGGGACTCTTTAAAATAGGTAATGCACGTTACACTATCATAAACTTAAATTACGCTTAAAAAGCTATTACTCTACAAAGATGTGATATTTCTCGCTTTTTTCACACACGCTCTATATGAACGTGGCACACACCTAGATACTTTATGGGACATTCCCAGTTTTGTCACGAATCTTGATCTCCAAGATAAAGTAGGGGAGACAAGAAAAATGGATATTGAAGAATTAACTTGATTTCGCCGAAATAAAAATGAGGCCGGATAACAAATTGGGTGGAATGGTTTAAGTCGTCGGGTAAAGTATGGGATCATCATGATTTTTAAATAAAATTTTAAGATTTCAAATGATTAAAAAATTAAAATTCAGTAGGTAGGTATGGTTTGTTACGAATTGAAGAAGTTGAGTGTTAGTTGCTGCTCTACTCTGAAACTATAACCCAATTATTGTTCCACTACTGAGAACTGTTTTTCCCACTTCTTTAATGAAGGATTGATAAAGGCGTGACCTGCTTTGAAAGTCTATGACATACTCATACGTTCAAATTACTTACTTAACAAATGTTTAATCAACAACAAATACTTAATGAAGATTTCGTAATCGGACTTAAAAGTGTGATGAAGAAATGTTCATAAAAAATAACCATCTTCTATTACTGACCGTACCCACTCCGTTACTTGAAAACGAAATAATTAAAAAGCTTATTATCTAATTCCGGACCGTTTTTTTTTCTTTATTACGTGTTATTTACGTTAACATCATATCAGTAGGCAAGTACGCGTTGCGACTTGGTAAAATCATTAGATAATATATAATTTATTGTCGGAGATATAGTTTTAACTCGTTAAAAACTTCTAATGAGGTGGGCGAGGCGTTGGTACGCACTAGTAAACTATTTTTATTATTCTTTTATTTTAATGTGGTAAGGTGAAGGGCTCTTATGCTTCATAAATTCAACAGACGGAAGTTAATTAAAATATATTTTTATCAAGATTTAATTTAATTTTTAAGCGTCGTATACAAATAACGCTCATCGATTTATTAACTTAACATGTCGTAAATATTACGATAAGAATTTATTTATTAAATTGACAATGGAATTGAATTTGTTTAGTGAAAATTGGTTTGTAGCTTTGTGGAAAAGTAGTCAGAAAAAAATGAAATAAATAACTTTTTTTCTTGAGGTATTCATACTCCTGACAGACTCCTACTCTTCTTATAATTAGAAGAGTTTAGGTCATACATAGTTCATCACGGCAAATGTGGGTACCACTTTTGGGTAGATTTCGCACGCTATTAAGAACATTATGAAAAAAAATCGCACGTTATTTTCGACATGATATTTTTCGTCATCCATGAATCAAGCTATAGGTAATTTATTTAAGTTAACAATTTAGAAAATTCAAAAGTGTGTCACCAAGTGACAAGAAATATTTTGGTTTCGATTTCGTTTATAATAAATAAACAAAAATAACAATATTTTGTATAATGGATAGAAAAAACGAAATTATTCGATTTTAATTTTGTAAATAGAACTCATTCTTGGAGAGGGCGGAGTAGAACGAAGATTGAGTACGGTGTAATCACATTATTAGGCCATACCTCCCTACCGATAGGTTGCGTTATTTCCAATTAGTGGATTATAGGTTATCAAAATTAGAAATGACAGACTACTCATATGTGTATGTAAGTAATTAGTATAACATATTATATATCTCATACAATTTGCAAATGAAATGTGTAGGTATTTGAGGAAATATAGAGTTTTATATAGCTATGTGATCAGAATATCTATTGTTACAAAAAATACTAACCATTCCTTTTTGCATTTAATACAATCATAGATAATGAAAGCCATACTATGCTTAAATCATAATTTATAAACCAAGTAACCTATATACCTAAGCGGTAGAGTCGCAAAAATACTTATTATATCCAGTATCATTGATATAGTGTACCCAACTCCGACTCTACAATACAATTATTTTGTGAACTCTACCACTAAGAGCACGGAGGCGGTGTAACCCGAGTAATTACTTTATTAGGTGATACCGGAAGGCGGTCGTCCAAATTACGCCACAGTATCAGCCCTTAAAAACGAGCGCTTCCACCCCCTTGTTAAGGGTTGTAAAGTTGTTGATAGGGGTAAACTTTTGTCAAGCAAAAGATGATTGTTAATTTTACTTTTGTATTTTTCATACTACTAGGATTTCATTGCTACTATGAATTAAAACAATAGTTACCTAAGTACAACTAGGAGTACCTAGATATCTCAAATAAATAATGTAGTTACCGATTATGTAGGTAACAAAATCTGATTAAATGAATGAGTATACAAAAAAGGCCGACCTTAGGTACGTACCTATTACAAGATTTTAAACCTAATTAAAAATCACAATTCACAGTCTAATTATACGGAAATTCTAATGTTAATAAATGAGTAACAACGTTGCGTGTGAGTGAATTGAAAACTAGCTAAAATTTATACATATGTCAAAGTCGTAAAATACGTAAAAATATAGCTCTCACGTTATTCACACACCACATAATAGAGATGTGTTGGGAAATCGTTCGATAATGCATAAATTTGAACACATTTCGATGTTAATTCGTCGATATCGCGCGTGGATCGACGTCGACGAATGGTCGCATCACTAACCACGTCATAAAAATGTCAATTCCATTGCGTTTTACTGTTCTTAATGAAAGGTAAATATTAGAAACTGTCAAGACTCATTGTAAGGTTATGGAAAGTTTCGATTTTGTTTTAATTATAGGAAGTATTATTTCTGTGTGTCGACTTTTTATCAAATTTATTAGCGATAAACAAGTCACGTGATTGAAAGTGATCTTTGATACCAGGGGAATAATTACCCTAAATGGGATAGAACCTTTGGAAAAGACATACAAACATAGCAGGGAAAGCTCTTAAATCGTATCAAAAATAAAATTCAAGTCACACTTACTTTGTCGTTCACGTTCATATATTTAACGTTAGGAGGCGAACACAACAAGCAGTTTAAATCATGTAACAGCACTTCATACTGAAACTACCACTTGCAATGGAATTAACTACAATTATTTTCGTACGAACTAACAGACTCAAGTGTAGTAAACTGTACCGGGTCTACCTGTGGCTTCTTAATAGGTCCCATAATATTTTATGGTCACCTTTGTAAATAGGGGTAAAACGTTTGCGTAACGACCGAACCGTTAAACGGTATTCGTTTTTTGAAACTCGATAAAAGAATGAATGAACAATACCCTCTTAACTTTTGTTCATAATCCGGCGTGACGCTTTGTTTTTAATTGTCTTTCTTTTTGTTCTCTTTTTAAACTTTATTGCGCTGTTTGTTTAGAAATTTCTTTTAACGGTGAAAGCATGACAGACTCGGTACCGTTCTAGGAAGTCGCCGACGGGATAGGGATATGCCAAAAAGAGATAAAGTAGTTTTATTGATCTATACGGACGTTCGAGCTTTGCGAGTGTGGGTTGAATGAAACGAAGATAACTTACCGCCCCAAGATCATCTGTCCCGCTCGCGCCTATTATTATTTATATGGCTCCATCCCTCTCGGGCCACGTGACCTAAGCAGGGTGTAACTCACCCTACCGCGGCCATAACTTACTCATAGCGATAGGCGGTACGGTCGCGAAAAACATGTCCACTTTATTTTTATTTTAATCCGCAGCTTTTTATTCGGAAACTCGTATGGATTTTATTAATTCCTTTATTTATGACTCGTTGAAGATATATTAACCTAGTATAACCTGATATTGAATTGAGCTAAAGAAATTTAATTGGCGTAGAAGTTTGATTGAAATTATGAACAGATGCCAATAATAACCCTTAAAGAAGATAAGAACGAGATATCTTCAAATAAATAGATATAGACTCGATATGAAATTAAGCGCATCTCTGAGTAACTAATAAATTAGTACGTTTTGTTCTTACTCAGTCGGTAGCAGAAAAACAGTGAAGCACTTCTTACATTTTGATGAAACCCTAAACTAACTATCGACTTACTTATGATCCAACCATTTTAGTCCTCGGTCTTAATCGGTTTCAGGTAGAGCCCCTCTTCATATGAAGTTAGGGATGTCCATGGGCAGTAATACTTACCTACTTATCAGTCAATAGTCAGTACTAAGTACTTAATTCTAAGGTAATATAATAATACTACAAATATAAAGTAATATGATCAAAATCGAACCAGGAAATAACTTTTTATACACCGCTGTTAATTCCAAATGTGCATCCCATAAATTATGGCGCTCCTTCACTATCCGTCTCTGTCTAACATCTTGTGTCTTCTTCCAGTTTAACCGGCAAGGTCAGTTGGGCCTAACTTTCACGTTTGGTTAAAATTACATTAGAAATCTTGTTTGTAGCTCCAGTGATTACCTACCTACCGAATTCGAGTAGCTATACGTATCATTGTAAAATAAGATGAGTTTTAAATGTATTTAAAGTATTATTTACTTTTTACCGACTTCGAAAAGGAGGAGGTACTATGTTCGGATGTATGTATTTTTAACCTCTATAGCTATCAAATAAGCATGCCAGTGTCTTAACACTGCTGTCTGTGTGGCGGTGGGATTTCCGGAGTTTACCTATTTCTGCCTCATCACAGCTGTGTTAAGCACTGTTTTGTT